>VANL01000461.1:0-33653 GCA_006352455.1 Brachionus sp. 'Tiscar' | reverse complement strand
TTAAATTAGAAAATGGGTTTTTTAAACCCATTTTGGGACTTAACGGTATAAAAAAAATCGGGTCTTCTAGTGTTAATCGAATCGACGCAAATACTAAGACATTGACAGTAGATCTTTTCTTGATGAAATTCTCTGTTTCACCGCCGGCAAATTTTTCTGAAAATCGGCTTGTTTGTCTCTTTCGTACTGACAATCACAAGTAGACTATCAGCTTCTTGTCAAATTTGGCAGTTGGATTGAATTTCACACCGGAGAGGGTTAAAGCATCACTAAAATTAAAAACACCATTTCCATTCATTGAACTGTATTCCAGAGTGAAATAAGACAATTAAGAAATAAGACAATTCAATTTTTGAATTTTGTTTAGATATTTTTTTCAAAAGTAAAAATTTGTTTTTTAAAATTTTAACGAATTATAAATGAATTAGTTTTCTCCTTTATATTTTTAAACTGAATATCACCCATATTCAAATCTGAATCTCATCGCTTCGACTATATTTAAAATCTGCAAAAGTTTAAACAAAAACAATAAATAAAAACTTTATTTTCTTTTTTTTTTTGATTAACCAAATCAATAATCAATTAAAATCTTTTAGATGTTTTATTCTTTGTCTTTTATTTAAATGAGAAGAAATAATTTTAGGGTAAAATGTTGCAGTATTTTTTTAAATGTATTTTATTTTAGTAAATTGTAATTTATCAAAATAGGAAGAAATTTGTTTTTAAATTCCCAATATCGAATTTTGACGAGTTACAAAACATTTAACAAAAATCTAGAAATTTTGACTTTATAAATTAATTCCTAGAGGAAGCATAAATTTTTCAAAAAATATAAAATTTAATAATCTTGTCATATAAATTTGGGAACTTAAAATGTTTATGATAAAATAAAAATTTTCGAAACGAATCGAAAAGATTTTTTATCATTCTGAGATGTCTAGAACATTAATTTAAGAAAAAATATGCTTCTTTTAACCTTCGTTTCGATAATTTTAAATAAAATTTCAACTAATGAAAATAATGCTATTTAAGTTTAGGTGTTTTCCTGATATTTGAACCATAAATTCATTTTAATTATAAATAAATTAGTTTTTTATTTTAATGTAAACAATTTTTTAAATTACAAAAGAAAGCAAAAAAGCTTTTAAAATCTAGATTTATTTTTTGAATAAATTGGTCTATTTTAGCGAGATAATTTTCATAACTTTAAAGATGTAAAATTCATTTAATTAATTGATAAAATAATTGAGTAATGTTGATTTTTTTTTTAACCTTGTTCGCTCCTTGTAGAGCATAGGGGGGAGCTCATCTCCTTTCTAAATACCTTTTAGAGCGAAAGCTCCGATCTGACACCGAGGTGATTGCATCGAGTTGATCATCAAAGCCATAATTATCAAAATCCCCAGTCGAAACTGGTCCCCCATTTTTTAATTAAAGGGGTTTAAAACATGCGCCCCGTACTACAGAGACATTCATAAGATTTTCCCTCCCCTTGCGGGGATCGAACCTTCGACCCTCTGCTTGAATGACTAACACGCAAACCTCTCGGCTATACGGGCTGTGTTGATTATGTAATGTTGATTAAAATTGTTTAAATTTAGGAAAAAATAATTTTTTCACCGATGTTATCAAGATGACTGTCACTGATGGTAACCAGCACTTCTTGTAACTCTCAAGTCAATCTTACTCTCAATTTGTTATTTTTCGACTTAAGAAAAATTTTAATTTATCATTTAAATAAGTCAAGATCTATTTAGAGGATTATTAAATGCAAAATCGAGTCTGGTCCCTTAAGGACAAGTATCAAAACAATCCACAAAGAGCTAAGAATCTACTTGATTGATGACAGAGCAAAAAAGCTTTTTTCAAAATTTATCACCACCAAGCAAAGGCACGAATTAAAAGCTACCGATATCCAAGACTTTCTGCTTCAAAGCTCCTCAAGAAACAATTTAAAGTACAAAACTAATTTTCTACTCTAATTTTACACATATAATTAATAAATATTTTAATCATATTGCAACCATATGGGCTGAAAAGAAGGCTCTATCAACTACCCTGGAAAAATTTTTCCTTAATTATTTTTTAAATGAATAAAATAAAAATTATTTAATTGGTAATGTAAATTATCTAAAAATAATAAGAGATTTATATTCATAAGATAAGCAAATTTGACATAATACATAATTAGAATTATATTAACGAAATTTTTCAATCTAGTTTAACGAGCTTTTTTATATATTATGAACTTTATTCTAGAAGAATGAATTAAATGATATAATTTTTTTTTAAATTTATTTAACAAAATTTGAATTAAAAAATGAATTAATTACAGTTGAAATTCTATTAAAAAAAATAATCCCAAAAATTTAATTTCTTTTAATCTTAAAAAAATTATATAAAATTTAATTTGATGAATAAATTACAATTATAAACAAAACGGCTATAAAATTGACTTTCTTGTCAGGGTTTTTGATGAGGTAAAAAGCTGGTTCCTGGTGTAACACAACTAAAGCTAGAGCCTGGTGATGCTTGGTTTAGACACTGAATTTGCTGATAAAACTGTTGTTGCATAAATTCAATAAATTTTGTTTCGTTATTTTTCTTTGAATCATCATTTCCAATCAAATTTTCTATTCTAAAACCTTTTCGAAACATAAATAAAAAATTTCAAAAAAAGTTTTAAAAAAGAACATTACTTTTCTGTTTTTGAGTTGAGCTTTTGGAAGATTGTGGAATATTATTGAAATTATATACCGGTTTATTTGCTAACAATTGAATCGAGGGCACATTAGATGAAGTATTATATTGTGAATACACTTGCTGATAAAGCTGATCATTTCCTTTCTGACTTTTTTCACTTGTGCTGGACTGATCAACCTCTCTTTGAGAGCTTTCATTTCTTGTTTTTAATTTTTTGGCCATCGGACCATCCTCATATGTATTTTGAGAATATTTTTCCGATTCTGTCCTGCTACTTTTTTGTCCCAAGTGACTTAAACTCGGAGGCCAATATCTGCTACTATCAGAAAATCATTAACTTTTTTGAGATTTTTTTTTAGATTACTTTTGATAGGGCTTAATATTGGACACTTGAGATGACTTTTTCTTTTTGGTAAGGTCTGGATTAGAAGCTTCCAACATTGGTTGTAGAATGCGACGGCGAGCATTTATGAACCAGTTATTTACTTGTATAAGGGTCAAATTTGTTTTCATCGCTATTTGTCTCTTTTCCTCTTCGGTTGGATATGGATGCTTTAAAAAAATTATTTATTTATTTTTTTTTCAATTTAAGCTATAATTTCGTTTTTAGGAAATATTTTCAGAAGCAAGAAAAAATCTAAATAGGTTAAAATGAATTAAAAAAAAAATCTTGAAAAAAAAATTGTCTTTAATTCTTTGTATGAATATTTTGTACGTATTTTTTCGCCTAAGGCTCAGATTGATTAATTAAAAATTTGCTGTGAAAAATTATTTCTTATTTCTTTGTATTAAATACTTACTACAATGTGTTGGAAAAGCCATTTTTTCATCACATTAGTGGCACTTTTTGGCAGGACACCACGCTTATTCTTTGAATTAAGAGAATCATCATTGTTTGAGGAATAAGATTTATTGATACACGAAGAAGATGAAGAAGATGACTTTTCAACAAATGTTGACACATGAGACTTAATAGACACGTTTTCATCAAACTCGTCCAAATCTTCTTCAATATTTGTGCTATCATTTAAATATTGATGCTCATCATCACAAAAATTGTTAGATTCTTCTTGAAAATCGATTGATAAATTGTTTGATGTATCACTCTGGCTCGAATTGTCACTTTTATCAGTTGAGAGCATGTTGAATTTTATTTTTGATAAGCTAACATTTGGGGATATTTCGTAAACTTGATTCTCATTTTTGATTGGGGTAGATGTACACAAATCCACTGATGATTTAGCCGATTTTTTCGCATTTTTTCTAAACCGTTTTGAATTTCCCCCAATTGAGCTAGATCTGTCTTGCTCATCAAAATCGTTAGAACGATCTTCCTCTTCTTCTTCATCAATATTGAATATGTTATCGCTATTGAGCTTCACTTTCAGAGCCTCCACATACTGATCCACAAAGTCGGTGCATAACTCATTGACTTTTTCTATTTCGATTATATTTATTCTCAACACTAATATCACATTCATTATCTTCAAATTAAAAAAAAAATTTATATTGTCACATTAAAATCATAATTAAATATAATTTTAAAATAAACTATAGATAAACATATTTGCCAAGATTAAAAATTCTCTGCTAAAAACTTGTGATTAAGTCAGATGATTTTTTTTTGATGGATAGCAAATTAATTGTCAAAACAATTTTCGAAAAATTAGTAAATAATTAATTTATCTTATCCTATGATACATTTAGCTGAGTTGAAGTACCTATCAATTTGAAGAGAAAATTTTCATTAAATTAAAAATTAAACTCTTTTTTTTTATTGTTTTATCGCTATAATAATTAATTTACTATCTAAAATTAAAATAATAAATTTTTCTTACCAATTCGTTCACTGACAAATAAACTTGCTTTAAATGCTCGTTGGAAGAATTTTTGATCACGATGTCAAGACTTTGATCAACTAGCCTTAATTCATTGTCTTTAATAAATTTTTTTAGCTCCATGTCAAAGTAATTCGAATTTGAGCTGTTTATTTTCTTTATTTTAAATTGATAAAGTTTCAATTAAACAATCATATATAATAAAAATACCTTATCAGTAGAGGCTAATAAATCAGGATTTAGAGTTGCTAGTTCACATTTTTCAAACATAAATTTGAGTAGAGGAAATAAGCGATGCTCGTAAATGAGTGTTTTTTCCAATTCTAAATTGGATGCCTGAACTGAACGACTTATCAAGTCATCTAAATATTTCAAACGCTGAATGTTTTTCAATTCTGAATCTTTTTTCTCTAGATTCTTGTTCATTTGCATGCTAAGCGAATTATTTTGTTTGTATTGATGGCTAAAATTGAAAGAAGAAACCGGGTAATTTGGACTGGCGTAAAAACCAGGATTGAATAAATTTGTTGACGGCATAATTGAGTGAAATGAGCTGTTGTAAAATACTTGATTAAGAAAATTTTGAGCTTGCTCAATCGGAGTTGAGGCCACTGTTGCATTGGACAGCATTAGAGATTCAAATATGTTAGTTGGACTTATTTTGGATGCCAAATTTTTGCTTTGGTCAATACCAGACATTTTAAGCTTTAAATATAAATTTAAATTGACAAATTATAGTTCATTTGAAATCAACACCTTAAGCTTTGTCTATGAAAAAAAATTAAGATATCAAGAAAAAACAAAAAAAAAACTCTTGAAATAAATATTAATTCGGGTCGATGTTTATTATATTAAGAAAAGTTGTGTTTTAAGTTATCTTTTTTTTAGAGAGAAAGATAAAAAAAATGTTTTAAAGAGTGATTTATCAATTGATAGATTTAAAAGCTAACTTGTTGCTTATTTAAGTCATTTTCGAAACAAATTTTCCAAAAATTAATTTTCAAGAATAAATATAGAAATTCCTCTATTTTCTGAATATAAATTCTCAACTAATTCGAACAGACTTAATTTAAATAAACAATTTTCTAATTGAAATTGTACATCTTAAAAACAAATTTACACTTAATCGATTTATCTTTTTTTTTAGCTGATATCTTTCATGCACCTAGTTGGTCCTTTTAATTTGTTCACTTATCTACAAGCCTCTTTGAACCTAGTGGGTATTAAAAGCTTTCAATTAATGTTTGATCTTATTGTTCGCTCATGTCTATGGCGAACAAAACTATTACTTCTTCTTATCTTGCTGAAAATAAAAGCAAACAAAATTTATTTTCTTTTTTTTTTCTCTTCCAAATTATAGACATTAGGTTCAGGGCTTATGGACATATATTAGGTAGTTGAACATAAATTCAGTGGTTTGTTGCAATCTAATCATAAGATAAATTGTTTTTAATTGTTTATTTCAAACGAAGAGTGTTATTAATAATGTCGATTGCAACAATCATTTAAAGCCTAATAGTATTTTAATTGCAAATTAAAATAAAGATAAAATTTTTTGATTCTTGCTGTTTGTCCATTATAAAATTGGCTTAAATAAATGACACTTGGCCAATAAATAAGGTTGTATCGAGTTTTAAAACACCGACTCACTTAGCAGCTTTAGTCTTATCAAGCTAGAATACAAACAATCAAAATCTTTTAACAAATTGGAATAACAAGAAAAAAATATGTAAGTTTTATATTGATTTAATTCTACTAGTAGATAAACAAATCGACTCGATTACTTGAAGCATTCATTTTTCACAGCTGTGCTCGTGAAAATAGAAGATACAATTTTACATTTTGGGTTTGATTTTATCAAGTTTAGCTACTAACACTAATTTAGAAGCTCAAGTGAAATTTTCATGTAATACCAAACTTGTTAAAAGTTAGAAATTCTCTCGTTTAATTGATTTTTAAATAAGTCTATTCATATGCTTTAGGTATTCATACTTTATTTTAGCTAATTGACTGTTTAACAAGATTATTAACTCTATCATTCAAACCTGGACGGATCAAATTTTTTAATTTTTTTTGTTACCTAAGAAAACAGAATTGAATAACATTCGTTATTGCTTACTGTAAGCACAATTTTTTTTTCTTTTTAAAAATAAAATTTATTCTAAAAATTTTAATTTAAGAATTTTTTGAATTTTGAATGTGTATTTTAATTTAATAAAAAAAACCTAAAATTTATGCCTCTTATCAGTTTTTATTTAAATCATAATATTGATAAAATAATCAGTAGTGATCAAGTAATTTTTTAAATAAATTAAATAAAAAATTTAAAAAAAAAATTTAATAAAAATGTTATTTTTATATTATTATTTTTATTATTTCAAAAATGTTACGTTCCGCGGACTAAATGGAAAATAATAAGTAGACAATTAAATTTTATACTTAATCTTTTCTTTAAAAAAATATCAAATATTTCATATGATTCAAAAACTAAAGCTTTTTTTTTCTAATATCTTTTTTTAATTCATTTTTTCAAATCGCTAGACTGAAAAGAATGACTCTCAACATAATTTTTTTAATAATAATGTGAAATAAATTTATAAATAATTTAAATAAAAAATAAAAAATTGAATTTGTTATCATCTAAAGCCCGACTGGAATGTCGTGATCTCAACCTGATAATTTTATTATCTTATGATGTCAATTTAATTGAAAAAAAAAAGTATTAATATATCTTAAATAAACAAAAAGCTTCTGAATATTAAAGTTATTTTAGAAAACTAGAAGAATAAGAAAGTTTACAAACTAAAGCTTTCTAATCCAGAATGGAAAAGTTTTAAACTTGTACCTCGTGACTTAGTTAATTATCACTTATGTTTTATTATGTTGTATAATCTATCAAAAATCACATCCTATTTTTAAACTAAATTAAAAAAGCTTACTTGAAATCGTGATCGGCCAATTAAAATGAATAACTCAAAATTTAGATATATGAAAAAGTTTAATTGACAATTTTTTTAAATTAAAAATTGAAGAAAAGCTTTGCGTAGAAATATGGCAAAATTGCATAATTGACAATGCCATATAAGCTAACGCTAAATTAATAGTTTTGATATTAATAGATTTTTGCTTTAAACAATACTATATTATTAAAATAAAGAGACAATAGGCAAAAAAGTCTCAACAATAGTCACCTATGGTACGAATTTTTCAATGTTACAATTCTTTTTTTTTTTAAATTTATTTATTTGAAAAGATTTTAAAAATGAAAATTACATACCCAAAAAAAAATAATTGATTAACTTCTATTCGTTTAATTTACTAATTTAATTAAAAATGACTTAAACAATTTAAATTTTTTTCTATTCAAAAGCGAGTTTTTTTTCAACTTGAAATTAAACGAATGACTGGTCGGTTGATTAAAACAAGAGACTTGAAATCAAAAAGTGGCAAAATTAATTGAAACAAATTCAATTTACCTTTATTTTTTGTTCTATAAATAAAAAAATAAAAAAAGTTTCAATAAACCTTTCGGGCAATTGATTTTGATTTTTGAGATTAAATTAGTTTTGTTTAAGCTTTAGAAAAATAAAGTGCCAATGTATGTTGTCTATGGCTTAAGTCGAATTACAACAGTTTAATATCTTTCAAGTGCCTATTTGGCCAAATATTTGACACGGCAATTTGTCTATAGTAGCCTTAATTTCAAATGACAAAAGGAAATAGAAAAAAATTCAATGACAGATTTTATTGTTAGCAACTGGAGCAGTCTAACTAAATAATTATTTTTCTTCTTTATGACAGTGGCACAAAATTAGATAAAATTTTATTTCAATTAAGATATTAAACTTTAAATTCTTTTATAGGCAATATAAAAATTGACGACTTAATTTCTTCTATATTTTTTTCTTATCAATTTTAAAGAAAATCTACTTCGTATAAAATCTGTCTATTTTTTACTAATAAATTTTCCATAGTGATTGATGTCTTAAGAAAAATTAGGGTGAATTTTGGATGCACAGTTGCAGTATTCACTATATCTATAAAACAATTAATTTTGTTACTATATTATCAACTTTTAAAAATTTTATTTTTTAAATTACCTTCATAAATTTCGATCATGCTCGATAGCTTAATTACCTACTATCGCTCGGAAAAATATTTTATCACTTAAAAGAGTTATGACAAATAAGAATTACGACATTTTTTTTTATTTTGAAAAAATTCAATAGCTTCAAAATTTTTTATAAATAAATGAATAATTTTTTTCAAAATTAAAATTGCTTTATTTAAATTAATCAAGTAGAGTTAATTTTGAATTGAATATTAAAATTAAATATATTTTTGAGTTTAAATTTTTTATTTAAAAAAAATTCAAAATAAACACAGGGTCTTATTTAGTAGGCTTTTTGATAAAAAAAAAGCTGAGTTTTTTCTCAAAAATAAGACGATTTTTTAAATGAGTCTCTTTCTTTGGAAGTTTTAATTTCTTAAAATGCTTTTTGAACGTTGTAAAATTATGATGCGACAATCGGGAGAAGCAGAGAGTTCAAATGATTCAGATCTATGATGACAAGGCTTCCGTAAAGTAAAATGATGATAAAAATAATGAAAATGATTTCATTTAGATATAATCTTATTCAATGCTTTATGATGATGATACAAATCGCCATATGACAACGGCATCTAAAATAAAATATTAAATAGTCAAAATAATATTTATTATTGATTTATTTTTTTTTAAATTTAAATAATAACTATCTTTTCTTATTTAGAAATTATTTTTTAAAGTATCAATTTAAGTTATTAAAGTATTAAATCAATATATTTATTTAAAAAAATTTTTTGGAATCATTTTATTTTATTAAATGTTACCACACTTGATAAAAATAAAAAATAAAAACACATTTTTAGTAAAAACTATTTTTTACTTGATTTTCTAGAAATCAGCAATTTTATTTATTTGTTTTGAATAATTCTTTTATCCATACTCATTTATTTTCTTGCAAAATGGCCTATCTGAAAATGATTTCGCTCCATTAAATTTATTAAGTCAAGTCAGTTATAATTTTAAAATTCTTTTAAAATAAAACCTACCTAAAATTTTAGCAAATTAAAATTTTTTTGTTAAAAATCTTATGTGGTTGATTTGATAACTAAAAAAGAAAATCTCGGTTAAGTCCCCGTTTTTCTTTTGTAAAATTTAATTAATTTAATTATGCAATTTTTTTACAACCAGTGAGTTTGTTTTTTTAGTTTAAAAACAAACGTGACTTATAGCACTAATTTCAAAAATGATTACCTTTATTTTCTATTTAAGTTGAATTTTAACTTTTTATAAACATGTTTGGTCAATGTAAATAAAAATTAAAAATTTAAGATATTTTTTTTATTTAGTAAAAGAAAGTTTTAGTAAAAGTAAAAATAATAATTTACAAAATTTAAAAAATATTTAAAAGAAAAAACAATTCAAAGTAAATTGGACTATGAAAAAAATTTAAAATAATGATTAAGTTAAATTCAATTAGGTATTATTTTCTACGATATTTTCTTGGTGCATTTTTTTTTTGAATTCTTCATTTTCTTTTAAATAATCATCAAGCTCAAAAAATAAAAATTAAAAACTTAAATAAAAAAATTGATAATCTTAAAATTACTTTACGTTTTAGAATTTCATTTTCAGATTCAATGCCTTCTAGACTTCTAATTTTGCTATAAAGAATTTCATTCTCTTCTTTGATGTTAACTAAATACTGAACTGTTTTTTCCAATATTCCACTTTTACTCTTAATCAAAATAAATATTTTTTTAAATGCATTTTGCTGCTAAATTTTACTTGGCCATGTTTTGACTGATCAGTGCAGCATTCAGGTATTATTTTTGATAGTTCTACTATCCATTTGTTTATATTATCTCTCCGCCGTCGTTCCACTTCATTGTGATTACTTTTTTTTCTCTCATCTTTTAAACCTTTTGGCAAAGATGTTGTTGACGAAACTAGACCGCTACAAGATGAAAAATTTACACTATCTTGGCTTGAATCATTTATGTTTTTTAAAGTTATTGTCACTAAATTTGGTGACTTTTCAGACTGACATGATGACGAAACCAAATTTGAAGGAGATTCTGGTTTAGATGTCAATTGAAGTATTGACTTTTTTGAATTATTTATACCTCTTGCAGGATCCATTGGAAGAATTTGTTTAATACCTGAATTGGTTACATTCATTTAAAATTTTCTACTTTAAAATCTAATTATCTAAAGCGAAATTTCAAAAAAATAATTTTTTTTCATATAAAATGTCTGTAAAATTGTCTTATTTTTCAAAAATAATCAAACAAATGTTTTATTTTTATGTTTTTTCATTGGATTGTAATCATAATTACGACAATTTTCTTAAGGGTTTATTTTAATTTGTAAAATATTTATAATAATAATATAACAGCAATAATGACTCTAAATTTTGAATTAAATATTATTAGTTATTCGAAAATCAAAACAATAAAAAATATAATAAATATATAAATATAGATAAATAAAACTTTAATAATAAAAATAATTCAATTTTCTAAAAAATAAAGTAAACTTAAATTTGAACTCATGAACTCATGGGTGGTTTTTAATTTATCATCAAATAATTGAATAAATAACCTATCATAAAATTCTTTTGTAATAAAATTCAATGATCATCTTATATTCGAAATATATTCTTTAATAGGAAGTTAAATAAAAAAATTGGGGGTCAGGTTTTTAAAAAAAAGTAAAATTATTCAATTTTTGAAAATAATAAATTTTTTTTAAATTTAATTAAATAAATTTTTGTTAGCATCAAAATTTTATCATCAAAAAAAAAAATTTATCATCAAAATATTTTTGTTTTTATCGCCAAAATTATTAAAATTTAATCAAAAAAAAAAATTCATCATAAAAATACACGAAAAATTAAATTAATTAAGTAGAAAATATACATTAAAATATCAAAATAAATTAAAACATGAATTGTAAAAAAAATCTATCTCAATAAAGCTTTTTTGACTAGTTTAGGTCTACCACGAGTTCTTTTTTCACCAACATCAAGTGTCTTAGCATTATCAGGAATTTTAGTTAATTTATTTTTAACATCAATATTTATATATAATGTTTACATGAATAACTTTTTGAATATTTTGGACAATCACATGAAATTCTACCATATTCTAATCTATTATTTTCATATACATCAGCTGATATTTGTACGGTCCAGTAAGCACTTTCATAATTTACAAAATCATCAAAATTTTTTCTTTTTTTTTCAAATAAGAATCTTGGACTTTTTTAACTAACTCTTGGTTTAATTTAAAAAGCGAATCTGAAGGTAAAATGTACAAATATTTGCCTGCAAAACAACTGGTTTAAATCTTAATAAATCGTATGTTAAAGTCGATAATTTTAGATCAATTGCAAGTTTTGTTGAAAACTTTTTGTAATTATTGCTACCAGGAACTCTATCATTTGTCCAAGATTTTATAGCTCTTTTGAAGAAAAATTTTCATTTAATTTTTTTATATTTATTTTTTTTGCTGCACAATTTTTTTAATTTGATCCACCATAAAAATATTTTGTTGAGTAAATTTTTTATTTGCTGTAAAAAATATTTTTGCTGATAAGAATTAAATTTTGATGGAATAATTATTTTCTTGATGATGATATTGGGTAAAATTTTAATGCTAAATTAATATTTATTTGATGATGAAAATATTACAACTGTTAAAGCAATTATATATTTCAACAGAGTTGTTAAAAAGTCACAAGTCTCAAGTCAAGTCCAAGTCCGGACTTTAATTTTTTTTAAAAAGAGTCTAGCTCATAAACTTTTTATTTTAAAAATTTTATTAAATTAAACTGAGCCAAATAAAAAGCATCGGGAATCTATCAGTCAGAATCAAGGACATATGAAATTCCTTCCGTTCCAGGTAGTTATTGTTGCGAAAAAATGATATTTTTGCCGTCCCAGATGATTATTATTGAAGCGAAGCAAGTATTGGACTTTTAACTTTTCGGACTTTGAAAAAAGTCGGGATTTGAACTTTTTTTCGCATTGCCTATGCCTCTACTTTTTTTTCAAATTGAAAACATATCTAAAATGAATGAATGCTCTTCGACTTGCAATAATCTCAATAATACTTCGGAATAGAGTAAAAAAGTAAATTGAAAAAGTCAAGTCAGTAAAATATTATTTTTCCAACAAAACTTCTTTAGAAAATAACTAAAAAAAATAGCCTTTAAAGATAGGTGTTGAAATTTTTTTTAGGTTTTTACAACAGAATTTGACTTGGCCTCAAATATTGCCCGAAAATAATACATTTCTATAACTTAGAGATTTCGGTGCCTTGATATCACCATGTAAATTATATAGAATAATGAGCCAATAATTTTTTTAAACATACCTACTAGGTACTAAGTATTATCTAGCATTAATATTCTTTTATAAGCTGTTTTTTTTCAAGTGTTGATCAAGTTTGAAGTATTTTTTTCAGATTTTATATAAACAAAGTGCATAGATTTGAAATATAAAATTAATCTAATTTTTTCTCTTTTTAAAATTTCGAATGATCACATTCGGGATCGATTTTTTTTTCATATTTTACTCTTTAATCTATAAATTAATAACAAAAGTTAGTTCTCACTAAAATATTTTGTAGGAAAAAATTTGCTTGAAAATTTCTATAATTTTTTAGAAAAAAAAATTTTATTATTTGCAAAAATTGAATAATTTTACTTTTTTTAAAAACCTGACCCCCAATTTTTTGATTTAACTTCCTATTAAAAAATACATTTCGAATATAAGATGATCATTGAATTTTATAACATAAGAATTTTATGATAGGTAGCAAAACAAAACATTAGATTTGGATTTTAATGCAAAAAAGTAATACGGTAATTTAATTATTTTATATTCCAAAAAAAATTGATATTTTAAAGAAGTGTTAGCGTATACAGATGCATTAAAGCTGTGTACAGAAAAAAATAGAAATTAACTTATGATGTAAAAAAAATAAAATTTATTCAGATAAAAATCTAAAATAAGATTCTAAAAATGATACTTTAATTTTATCTCCAATGAAAATAAATTTGAAATTAAAAAACGATTTTTCTAGAAAATTTAGGACAAGCGGTCTAATAGCTAATCATTCAAATATTTAAAAATCATAAAACAAATATTGGCTATTTATCTTTGAAAAAAAATTTTTACTGTTTATTTAGCATTTGTACCAAAATAAAACTAATATTAAATTAGAATATTAAGCATAATAGATAAACAATTCTTGTAATATCTATGTTTTAAAATTCTAGACAAATCTACAAATTCAAAAATTTGTAGTATTACACCCTAGTTATTCAAGATGTGTTTCTATTAGAATCTAGAAGATTCGTTCAATTAAAATTCATATCTATTATAAATATTATAAATATTTAAGATTCAAGAGAATTTCAATTTAAAATAATTTCAATAAAAACCCAAATTCAAAAAGATGAATTTCAAAATTGCTTCATTTTTAACGTTCATCTTGATCATTCAAGCTTCAAATGCCTTTTTCATAAATCCATTCGATTCAATGGCAGAAAATTTTTTCAATTGGAATCCCTTAGCTGAGCACAAAAACTTACTTGAAGAATCTTTTAAATTCGATCAAAATAGCACTAACCAGACTAGTATAAAAAGAAATTACATGTACGGATGCAAATGTGAGAGTCAAAATTGTTCCTGTTGTGCTCATGTGGAGGTCAAAAAAATTAAATTAAATGACACTGGTAATTTTTAATTTTAAATTTGTCCTTTTAATCTAAACAAATATTCCTGTTTCCTAGGATGTTTGAACATGAGTTATTCTAATTTGGACAATATTTATGTTAAATTTGATTTAGATGGAAAAATTCTCTATGAAAAATCTATTTCAGGTAAGAACAAACCAACTAAAAAATAAATTTTAATCTTGATTTAAGTTGTGGACCCACCTGACTTGTGCTTTCAAACTGGTGTACCCTTAGCCCAATTATGTCTCAAGTTTTATCAGCTAGATGCAAGAAATCATTCGTTGTCAGGATGTGTTGATCTAATAGCCAAATTTGATGGAAAGCAAATTGCAAGAATAAAGCTTGGATCATTTCATTTTGGGAATAAGACATTTTTTCATCAACAAAGCAGCATGAGCATTTATTCCAATAGTGAAAATATAGAGTACTTTTATGGCGATAAGATGAAAGAGATGGAAAAATTTAATAATGCTAGTAGGGAATTGCTTTCTAAGACTTATGATAATTTTGTCAACAATTTAGAAAAATTGCCTCTGCCCCATTTTTCAATGAATATTCAGCCGAGCAGTTTTTTCCAGAATATTTTCGAGTCTTTTTTGGGCACAAGAAAAAACCTAGATGATCATCAAAATTTAGAGAAATAGATTATCATTTTTTTTCTAAATCTATTTATCTTTAATCTATATTATTTAAAAGTTATTTTTTAGTTTGGTATTATCAAATAAATTATTTGAATTAAATGCTTATGTTTATTGAAAAAAGCGGCAATATATTAACTAGCTAATATAATAAAAATTGTCGTTTGGCTTGTATGTTCTTTTCATTTGTTTTGTCGTTTTATTTGGTAAAAAAAAAATTTTGAAATTTTCAATAATTTGATAAATTTTCTTTTTCTCATCAGGATTTTTGATCCATTTTGTTTCGGTTTCAGATGACATCCATGCTAATTTATTAAATAAATAATTTTATAAAATTCATATTTAAGAATATTTAGTCAATTTTTTGACATTTTGTCGTCTCAATAATATTGAAACTTAAACCTGAATTTTTGTTCACTGTTGTGGTATATTTAATTAATGTCATATGAATATTTTTAATTAGTTTAAAATAAAGCTTATTCTAGAATTTAGCATCACTCTACCGCCAAAAGCTATTGGCAATATAAAATTTATCAAATCTTGCTAAAATTAAAATTTCTATTAAAAAACCACATCAAAGATCTGCACCAGATCTTGACAAAATTCCTAATTTAATGCTAAAAAATTTACTCGATAAAATTTTTGAAAATATTTTTTTTCTATTCAAATTAAGTTTCCCCCAAGAATAGAAAATAGTAGTAGGAGTAGTTCCTGCGGTATAGTGATTTATACCAGCGCAAAATTTGCGCTTACTCATTAGGGCTTTTGTAGTCTTTATGAATTCAGTTTGAGTATTTCTTCATCAATTTGAGCCAGTAGCAAGCGTATTTTTAATTGCTAGAAAAGGTGAATTTGATCAACAATTTTAATTCTGTTTGCAGATGACCTGGTCACTTTTTTTTATACTTGAAATGTCTTAATATTTCCAAAATTCAATCAACAATTATCTCAAAGAACTAGTCGTGACTTTTCAAATTGTAGAAATTGTGTGTTTCATTTTTCCGAATCGTCTTACTTAATTTTCTAGAAATAATTGAAAATACGAGTTCTAACTCAATTTGATCTTCAGGACCTGAAAAAATAACGCAATACGACCAAGGGATTATGCTATGAAAGAAAGCAAGGGTTAAAATTATTTAATGGGAGCCAAACGAAAGAAAGACAAAAGACTGATTCGCACACGGCTAAGAGGGTAACATTGTAACACGCTCATCATGCTATGCCGCAACTAACGAAACTAAGAGAAAGATGAGAGTGGTAACAATCGGTTTGAGAATCACATGGACACTCATGGTTGCGGAGAAAGTAATGGTAAAAGACTAATAGATCCGTGCATGACCAACAACCTATGTAAAGGTGGAACTATTTTTCAGCAAAACACAAACTGACGTGGCGATCATCAGTTAAGAAAACATTAAATCAAATTTAGATCCCCATCTTTTTAAAAAACACTAAAATCTTTAGAAGTGCCGAAATTTATAATGATCACTAGTAAGTGCGTGTATAAAGCTGAAACTGAAGAAACCCTACATGAGAAATACAGCTAAGAAATACGACGCCGGACGTCTAGCTGATTCCAAATGCAAAACAGAATACAACACTGACAGCTAGACAACTTTTAATAATTTCTAAATTTTTTTAAAATTAAACAAATTAAAATTTTAACTAATTATTTTAATAAAATCCTAATCTAATTGAATAAAGAATTTATTTGATTAAGAAAATGAAAAAAATTGGTTCAAATTTAAATATCAGTTTTTTACTACACAATCTCTAATTAATTGGTATGCATTCTTCTTAATTACGTGCATATTAGTAATAATTTATAAGTGGAATTGATCAACTAACCAGAATTGATGATTATTTAAATTGAATATATTTTACTTATTATATATCTTAATTAAAATCTACTTTTTTCTTCCAGTTATGCATTTTTAATGTATGTAAATTATTATATTATTATAATTTATTTAATTAATTAATTAATTTTCTAATAACTATTAGACTGTATATTTAATAGGAATGCAAAACAATTTTATTCCTGAAAACTTCTTAAATATTTGAAAGTTAAAATTTTAATTAAGAACATAGACTTTAAAAAATACTCACAAAAGAACCAAAAGTGTTTTTTTCGAATTAAGTAAATAATAGCTGATGAATCTAAACAAAATACACCAAACATGGTTCTAGGATATTCTAACAAATTGTGCCTCAAAGACAATGATTATTTTATAATCTCAAATAAATTTTAAACTTATTAAACGCGATAAGAGTAAAAAAGTAATTTCAAATTCATAAAATATTTAAAATCATTTTTAAAAAATTTAAATGAAACTTTCTAATTTAGAAAAAAAATTAAAGTAACAATAAATTTCTAAAAATCGATATCGATTTGAAATAAATATAATAAAAAATGTCTAAGCTTTAATAATTTCTAACAGTTTTTTCAGTAAAAGAATATTTTGGAAAAAAATTACCTAGGATTATCAACAGCAAAAAAAATCCGCGTTTTATTTCTAACATTTGAAAATGAAAAAATTTTTAATTTTGCTCCTGATTTTATTTTAAATATTTTTCATCTCAAAAGCAACATATAAGACCAAATGTTTTTCTTTTAGAAAGATATATCCGATACTCGCTACACTTTACTATCGCTTAACAAAAACAAAATATTTTTAATAATTTAATAAATTTATTTTTTTGAAATACTTAAAATACAATAAAAATAATAAAATAAAAAAAACGGATCTTAGCCCCATCTAGTTTGAGGATTGAAACGAGCTACCGAAGACCTTTTTCCCCATCCTTTTAAAATTATAAATTTCTTGGTTTTGTTAAATTAAATTCCTAAAAATTTACTTGTTTGAGGATTAAATGGTCGTTTTATACCACTATCTCTTTTTACCATATCACCATTATTCATCATCGAGACCAGCATATCAATTTCTTTTTTTGAAAGAATAAATGTCAATTTAGACTTGAGTTCATCGAAATCTAAGTCACTAAATGTATCTTCGTAAGAATGAAGACCTGACTTGATCGCAATTTCATCATTTGGGCTTTCATTTTCGGATGAGTATGTTTTACTTATAGTGTACTGAAACGAATAGCCAACCAACATAAAAACCAAAATTAAGACATTAAATTTAGAAACAATGTTTGTTTTCATTTTTGTTTTGTTAATTTTTTAAACAATTTTTTGAATCGCTTTAAGGAAACACTATTATTTATATGATTAAATTTTTTACGACATTACTTGAAATTTACCTAAATTGGTTCAATATTAATTATTTTATTTTGAAATTAAAAATATTTCAATGAGTTTTATAAGTAGAAAATTCATAAGAGTTATAGAAGGAAACCAGTCAGCTAAATTGGACTGAAGAAAAAATAATTAAAGATAAAGAATCACTTGAGTTATAGTTCTTTAATAAATTAATAAATAGGATCTTGAAAATTTTGACTTATTCATATTAATTAATAAAAAATAAAAAACATCATAGATATTTTGATGAGCGGTTTCCGTTTCCTAGTAAGGCAAATTTATTTTAATATTTTTTAGCGTAGATTGAAAATTAATTTTGATTAAGTTGTCGCAAAACTTTTCAATAATAATTCAATTTTTCATTATGAAATATTGTGCTAAGTGCAACTTCAAAAATATAGAATTATTTTTTATTAAAATTACCATTTTTTTTTATCTTAAACGATAAAAAATTGATTAAGATTTTTTTTATATAATTTTTCTGCTATATAATAATCTATTTTGAATCGTTGAATCAATTTTAAAATTAATTTTACATGTTAGATAATTAAATTTAAAAAAATTAAATTTTTTATTGAAAATATAACCTAGAAAATAAATAAAGAAAAATCAAAAAATTTCAGATCAAAATTTTTTTGCTCTGATGCTATTCCCTCTTAACGCCGAGGCAAGATTTTTGTATTCTAATCTTTTCACCAGATCTCTTACCAGGTCGACTTTTTCTAGTCTATTCACCAACTTCTCAAACGCATTAATATCCTTTTTCATTCTTGGGTTCCAAATCTGCACTGCGTACTAAAATAAACACTTAAATTTTGATACGATTAAAATATATAATTTAAAATGAAGTTTATTAACTTTTAAAATTTGCTTGAAAATTATTTTTTTAAAATAAAGGTATTTAAAAAGCTTATTTATCAAAAATTATTAGTAGTAGTAGTTCTTGCTGCGACGCCTAACATGTAGATTGTCTGAGCCCATCACTGCCAATTGGTCGATAAGAGATATAGCAGCCGATCATGCTCAAAAAAAAAATTTTTTTTCTAATATTGGAGAGAAATTTTTTAATTGTAGCAAAATTGATAAAAAATTAAGCTTAAAAATGAATGTTTACCTTAAAAATATGCTTCTGTAATAATTTTTTTTCTCAATATTTAAAAATCTATTTTAATGATTATTTTAATCGTTATCTTTTTGAATTTATCGTTAATATCAATTTCCCTTTTATTTTTTTGAAACTAAATTTTAATTTAGTTTTTAAATGCATCCAATTTGTTTCTTAAAAAAATTATAATGAAAAAATATTTTTAAAAATTTTTTGAGCATGATAATTAAAATTAGATAATCATTAACTACATAAAAAACGATGTAGTTACTTTCTCTTGCATCTTGAAATTTTGTAATTCTTTTAAATTCATACCAACAAACAAACTTTCATCGTCTTCCAGCTTAGAAATCAGTTACCAGAGATGTCCGGTAGTTTGTTCTTGGACTAGTTCTCTTCAATTTTATTACAAGCTTTACGCTGATTATCTAATTATCTCTCTGTATGTTCTGAAGATAATGTCAGAAAGCTTCAACAGAATGTTGAAAAACTTGAAGAATAGTCTTTCATTTGGCATTTGGGATCTAGTAATTTAAAAAGGGCTTTAATGCGCTTATAATCAGAAAAAACTCTTGCTAAAACCACAACAGATTGTAATTTTATCAGCAGTTTAAAAATTCAACCGAAATAGTAAGGAATGTAGAATAAGAAACTCTTCACTTCAATGCTTTTCGAATCAACTTGAAAAAGAAAAAAGGGAGGCCCTCAAATGGACAGCACTTAAGGAAAAATGCAAAGTCATGTCGATAATATGATCACAAAAATCCAGTTACATGCCCAATTTTTGGACTTATCTGTGGATCCAATTAATTAGCATATATCTGATAAGATTTTTAAAAAATTTATTTCCTAATTCTAAATTTTAAATTATTATTCATAAGATTAAAAGCTTTATATTGTAATTAACTTCATTTGAATTAGAAAATGCTTATATGTATAAATTTTGGATTTTTATGAGCCGCAATAATTACACTTGAATAATCTAATTGTTTCAAAACTTGCAGGAAGATCTTAAATACATCACCAAACAGTTCAAAAGTGACCATCACTTAAGCTTTTTGTACGAATTGAATCGCAAAAGTGATAAATTAAATGTCTAATAACGCTAAAAACACTTAAAATTTGATAAAATTTTGTTTATTTTAAAAGTACATGGAAATAGACTTGGTCATATGTTGCTCGATTTTTCACTGCACTCAATCTAATTTAAAATTTTTTTTAAAGTACACAATCCAATCTACAAATATTTTTTCTAGTCTATTTTTTTAATAAATTAAAAATTCTTTCAAAATAAATATTAATTATTAGATTATTATAAACGATAAGGAGAAGATGAATATTTGAATTAATTTTATAAAAAAATATTAACATAAAAGTTAAAAATAAATCAAAATATTTAGACTTCGATTGTTTATTTTTATATCAAGTCTTAGTTCTAGAAAAATTTCAATAGACGGCATGATTAAATTTGTTCATCATATCGTGAACAAAAATATTATGAGAACTAAAAGTTCTCATAAAATACGGACTTAAACAATTTTTTTTCATTTTTTTTTACTTTAAATTGTTATCAAGGGGTTAAATGAAATTAATTAATTATATAAAGATAAATAAGACAAATAAAAGCTCTCAAAATTTGGGATTACGAAATAAATAAACCAAGCTAATCTATTTCTTCTAAATTCTTGATGTTAAAAATAATATAATTAAATTTATTTTTAAATTAAAAAAAGTGAGAAACTGATCTTAATTAAGTTTAATTTTTTAGAGATTAGATATAAAATAATTTAAAAAAAAAAGACATTATTAAAAAAAAACATTTCCTCCGGGAAGTCTGAAAGAAAATGAGTGGCAATTTTTAGCGTTTTAAATTTTGAAATTATAATAAAATCCTTTTTTTATGTCAAGGGAATTAAGAATATTAAATTTTATAAATTTATTCAGTATTTTTAATTTTATAAATTTTTAAATTTTTTCTAAGAAGGTTATTTTGTTATTTTTATACGTGAAAAAAATGTTCCTAATTGCCAACACAAGAAACTGAAAAAAATTCTCTTGCAATTAAGTATAACTCCAAGACCTTTATTTTTAAAGCAAAACAAAATCTGAAATGCTTTTCTTATTTTTTTATTGATTGAAATTTTTCAAATTTTTCATGAATTTTAATTTTAATAAAATTCTAATAACTAAGACCGTGGACTCCTTTAAAATCAAATACGACCATTATCAAATAAGACGACCGCTTTGAGGGGCATCCCTGCGAGTTATCTCGCCACGCGGTCTTACTACTACTACTACTACTACTACTACTACTACTACTAAATTTTTCATTTACTAAATTTTTAAAATTTTTTAAAAAATGATTTATTTGCAAGGTAATATGGTTAATTAGATAATTATTTTTGGTTTATTCTTTTGTTAAAAATTGAATTCTTTGTAATCTTTCTTTAAAAATAATTGTAGCCTATAAATATCAAGTAGATTATCAATTCGATTTTTGTCTCTGTATCAAGTTTGTTCTAGTATATATTGGTAAACAAGGGGGCAAAAATTAAAATTTTCAAGTCAGTCAATTTGAAGATGAAATAAATTTATAATCAATCTCGTAATCAAATGAATTGTTTCTAAAATTTTATTTTAGAAAAAGATGACTAGCATCATTTTTCAAATATATTAAACAAATTCTGGTTTTTAGTCACGAATATTTTTCGAAACTCAATGCGTAATCAAGAAAATATAAATTCTTTTCTTCCTCGAAAATTAATTATTAACGATATTTTATAAAAAATTGCATTTAGGTAAAACTATTAAAATTTGATTTATTAATGAAAAAATTTATTCAATGGATTAAAGGGAAGAAACTCTTTTAAATCAACTATTCGCGTTTTCTCATTCTGGTTTTCATCGAATAAAAATTTTAAAATTAAATTTCTTAATAATCTAAATTAAGGTTTCAAATGTTATTTATTAATAAAAATTTTTCAATTTCTTATTCCTCGATTAAATTTTTTAAGTGTGATTTTTTTTATCAAAATTGTGAAAACTAATAATCTAGAAGCAACATTTCAATATAATTTCTAAAATTTGATTGTCAAAATAGATTAAAAAGCTTATATAAACAAGAAATTTTTAATATTAACCATTTTTTCAAACTTTTATTTGCATTATTCAAAATCATGTTATTTTTTTGATTGAAAATTTTCCCAAATTATTAATCCTTTAAATTCTACAATGAATCAAAATAATTACATGTAATAATTACATAAAAGTTTGCATGATATTTTGAAATATCTGTCAGTATCGACTCGATCCTTTTTGAATAACTTAAAAAAGGAATATAAAATAAAATGAGAACCGAATAATATTTTTAAAATAAATTAATACATTATTTGAGTAATTTCCTAACAGACTATATTTTTTAGGCATCATTTTTATTTTATTTAAAATTTTTTTCATTTATTGGTATCAGAATTATCTATCAAAAGAAAAAAGAAAATTTACTCTTTAAAATAGTCTTACCAATTATATTTTGTTAAAATTTAAAAAATAATATAAAAATTATCTGTAAAAACTATTTTTTTTGTTGCTTGTCTTGTAGCAGGTTCGATTCGACTCTTTAGGTTCTTGTGCTCCCTTTCCTCTCCATTTTGTGAAATTTTTGTAATAGTTTCTAACTTTAGGTGATAACCGGTCTATTGCTTGAATCTATTGCTAGCTTTTGATATGCTTTTTAGATACAGTTCAGAGTCAGTTGGGTTCAATTTACACAAAGTAGTTGAGTTCTCAATAAATCTTGACTCAAAAGTGTCTCTTAATTCATTTACTGGTCGAACTGTTTGTTGAACAAAGTGACTCAGTCTTGTTCTTACGTATTTTTCATTCAATTCAAATAGTCTATTTGAGACTGTTAATATTCTAATTTTTTTTTAAGCTTTAATCTATTATATTAGATAATATATCATTTTTTAGTTTAAGAAAGAATCGAACTGATTTAAAAATGGTTTCTATTCAAGTATTAAAGATTTGTAGAGATTCTCTAATGTTATTGGATTTAGTATCATTTATATCATCTGTAATAGAAAAAAAGGTTAACCAAGAGTTGAAAGTATTTCTTTAGAATTTAACTTTAGATTGAAAGTTAAGTTAAAATTTTGACACTAAATTTTGAAATCAAGATTGAATTAAGTTTAAAATTTTTGGAAAATATCATTAAAGCAAGACTTTTCAGACTAAATTTTCATCTTCCATTTACAAAGCCACTTTTCTAGTTCTCTAATGTACATAGTATTTTCAAGATTTCTTTTTTTTTTAGAAAATAAAAAAAATAACCAATTCATCTATATTAAAAGGAGAATTTTGTCTGTTCGTTTTGCTTCTATTGGGAATTAAAAAATACTGAACAAGGATTGATAACAGACTCCTCAGTTACCTCTGCTGATGTTGGATATTGGATGATCAGTAAGCTCTCCATTAGCATATATTGTAAATCATCTTGCTTTAAGGAATTATCTAGTCCAATATATTAGATAAAGCGGCAAGATGATAGCTAATAATTTAAAAAATTAAATCATCTTATCATTCTTTTAAAAATATTTTTATTTCTGTAACGATTCAACACTTTTTCTTTATTCCTAATATCAAATTAAATTCAACACTTAAATTAAAAATTTAAAAACCGGGATAATTTTGTTAAAGAGAAAAAATAAATATCAATTCTAACTAAGTAAAACAATCAAATTTATGTGAAAATTTTTCAATAATTTCAACAATTTTAAAATAATGCCATCATTTATAAATAAATTAATGTATTTTTTTTAAATCAAGTATTTCAAAAGAACGGAAGGACATTCAATTTACAAAGACAGCTTTTCTCTTTTTTAAATATGAATAAAAATATTTAATTGATTCCATTTGATTTTTTATTTTTAGGTTTGGAGAATAGCCTAAAGACAGAATAAATATCGTTAAACTATTTTCAAGAATTTGAAAAAAATATCTGCAAATTGTTTCATTAAAAAAAATTTAAATTTAAAATTGGTAAAAATCATTCTTTAATTAATTTTAAAATTAAATTTAAATTAATCCTAATTAATTATTGCAGACGTACTTTAAAAATAATATTCATTTAAAGAGAGTATAAAATAAATCTAATTAGATTAAAATTCCAGATTTTAAAAATGACTGAGCTTATATATCTTTTTTTTTAATTATCTCACAGCTAAAACCTAGAGTCAATTTAGTCTTATCCATTTTTGTCAATAAATAGCAAAGAATTTACTTTTAATGTCTCTATTTTTTTATTAATTAAAAATCGAAATTTTTCAAAATTTATTAAAGGCTGCAAATATTTTATAATTTTTCGATGACTAATCAAAATCACGAGTATAATAAGTTCGAAATCAATTAAAACTTTTTAGTTTCGTACTTAAAACCACTTAAGTATATTTTCAAAGATTTAAAACCCATCATTTAATTTTACATATAATAAACAAACTCATTAGATCAATTATTCATTATTATCTAAAAAATAAGTGATTTTATTTCAGTTTATTTTTTTCACTATTACTCACTGGGTTTCAAAAAGACTAATTAACACAAAATAATATGGTCTCCTTTTAAACTTTTTTCTCTTGTTCAATAATCTTAGGCCAAAATCTATTTTATCTATGTAAATTAACAAATTTTGACCTAAAAGCCAAAAAGAAATAAAGTTTCTCGGTATTAAATTTTATATTAAATTAACCATTGCTTCAGTTTCTTTAAAGTTGAAATTTTAAGTTGAATTTGATTAAAATCTTATCTGATAATTACCAGAGTTGTTTAAAAGTCTCAAAAAAAAAGTCCAAGTCCGGATCATTTTTTCACAACAATGACTACTTTGAACGGAAGGAATTTATTTGTCCTTGATTTAGACTCATAGATTCCCGATGTTTTTTATTTGGCTGAGTTTAATTTAAAAAATTTAAAAGATAAATATTTTGACTCGGACTTGAGACTTGTGACTTATAAACAACTCTGATAATTACCTATTCAAGTCTTTAATAAGATCTATCATAGATTATTCTTTTTCATTTCTTAATTTACTCTCAGAAACTAATATCAAAACAAAACAAGACTTTGTGAGTTGAGTGATAGATATATATCAGGACAGGACTAAGACATTCTGTTCCATTGGTCCTTAGAGTGGTAGAAGAATATAAAGCAGACTTCTAATCAAGATATATGGAATATCCAACTCCATTGTGTCATTGATACTTTTATTATTTCCTCCATTTTTGCTCAAACAGTCAAAAATTTAAATATATGTATTCTGCAATTCTCTATCTAAATTTATTTAATTTTGATTTTGATATTTTTCTATTTTCTTAACGTATTTTTTTTATTTTTATTTCATTTTATTTGAATTTTTTGATTTCGATATTTTTTTTAATCTGAAGGAGCTTTGGCGCGGTACATATATACAAATGAAGAATAAAGTTAAATAAAGATACGTAGTTGTATTCTGAAAATCTTATTTTCAAAAATAATTCAATAATTAATTAAAAAATTTATATTTAGATTGATATTTGATAAAATAATAATATATGTGTTCGCACATTTCAACTCAAAGACAAAATATTTAATTTTGTTTCAAATTTAACAGTCATTTTAAAAGAAATTTTATCCTTTTTTGAATTTATCTAATTAAAAAAAAATTTACTTGTAATCTTTTATTTTCATGCATGCTCTAATGTCGATGATGTGATTCTTTGTTGAATAAGTAAAATTAAGCTTTATCTTAATTGACATGTAATAAAAATTATTATTTATATTTTATCTATAAAAAAAATCTCAGGAAAAATCGTCTTTTTTATTGTTTAAAATCTGAAATATTAAAAATAGTAAATTGATATTTAAAAAAAAAAGATTAGTTTATTAAGTCATATGATACTTTTAACAATAAATTTATCCATATTCTCAATTAGTGTCTTGTTATATCAATTAAGTTTATTTTTGAAAATCCCCTTCAAAATTTAGGACATAAATCTAAGATTTAGGGTAGTAGTATTTCTAAATAATTATTTTAAAAGCGTCTAGCTGTTCATGGTTCTAAAATATTTTTTTAAATTCAATTTATATTTTTAGATATAATAAAATAATGATCAAATTATTTTACACTTTATTATTCTTATTAAATATAGCATTATCAGGCTCTAAAGCATTTGGCTTTACTATACATGAGACTGAGGTTAGTGAATATTTTTTTAAATACTAAAAAATTTTAATTTGGAAAATTTAAAAAAGAAAAACCCGGATGAGGGTCCAGAATTGATAAACTCGCCAGATTCAAGTTTAGAAATCGAAAGACTCAAACAGGAACAAATAAGTAAAATTTTTGAATTGCTTGAAATGATAAGAAATCATCCGCCAAACAAAAACTTCAATCATTTTGACTACAAAAATTTGCACAAAAATGATGCCGATTTTTATGATGAGATGGAATTGAGCAGAGATCGACGACGCTTGTCAGTGTTTAAAAATATCTATCAAAGATGTCGAATACAAAAACGCAAAGAAAAAACCTTGTGTCTTTATTTGGCCAATTTATATCAAAACATAAAAGGTTTTCATGGCCTGTAGCTTAAAATTGACTAATTTTAAATAAATCAAAAACTTTTATTCTGTAATTTTTTGTATTAATTTTTTTTTTGAAAAATAAAATTTAAAATAATGACTAATTTTTTCATGATGCTTCAAACTGATCTCGATGTGAAAAAAACTATTGTTTTTAACTAAATTTAAGCTTTAAATTCTTCAAACTTTAAACAATAAGTTGTATAGAGATGGTGAGACTTAGTACGTGTTTTTCGAATTGAAAAAAAAAAAAAACTTCTACCATTCAGTATTTATAAGTCTCATTAATTGGACATTATTTTAAATTTTTATTCAAAATACTTCATCTGTAAGCTTAGCTCAGGCCTTTAAAATGAAATTCTTAGTCGCTATTGTAGCTTTAATTGCTTGTGCTTCGGCTCAAAGTTCTCGAACGAAATGTACTTATACAGCTGAAACATTATCAATTGTCTGCAAAAGGTAGTGTTTAAAATATCAGATCAAAAGAAATATTATTTATTATTTTTTTAGTCCCGGTGGTGATGTAGGATGTGAAGCTTTTGCCCAGTTTCCAATCAATTTCAAAATAGTTGGATTGGGTTTTGATTTAAGCTCAAACAATCCACAAGCTATTCGTCTATTTGGCTTCAGAGAGGGTCAAACTTCATGGACTCATCACACTCTCAATGGAAATGAAATGACAATGTCTACTTCAGCGACTAATGGTATTAAAATAAGAAATCAAGAATGCTTTGACAAATTGATGATTTTATTCAGAGCATCAAGCTCGTCATTGGATGTTCCAGTAGACAAAGACGGAGTTAGAGCCAAAGCTTCTTTGTTTGGTGAAGTATTTATGTTTCAAAACAGATTGAATAGAAATAGCTTATTTTAAAATTTAGTCAAACAGCCAGATTTTAAAAATTGCACATAGTTCATATATTTTATAGACATTTTTTTTTAAAAATAATTAAAATTAATCATAAGATTTGTATAAATATTTCGTAAATTAAAATAATCAATAATAATCAAAAAAATAAGAATTTTATTTTACCATGATCAATAAATTTTATTAAAGTAAAAGTTTTTTTTTTAAATGAAATCAAAATCTAGAAATAATTAATATTTTTTCTCAATATCTAAATAGGCTTTCGTTTTATTTTAATCAGAAATTAATATTTGAATTTCAATTTAGATAAAAATGTTTATTGAAGATTAAACTTATATCAAGATGAACATTTTAATAACAAAATTTTAAATCTTTAAAATCTGTTATTAACAAAGCTTTTATTATTTTTTATTCAGGGAAATTAAATGTTTGAAAAATCTATGAATTACATTGTTTAAAATATACAAATGGAATTAGGATAAAAACATCCTTCTCTGGATATTCCTTTGAAATTTATTTTTTCTTTTTTGGAAATAAAGTGTTGCTTAAGAATTTTTTACTATTAAAAAAATCCTAAAACAAAGTTTTCAATTTATTATTCTTTAAACATATAATAATTATATTGAACATTTTATTCAGAGATAGAAAATTTTTTCATTTATTTATCATTTTAAAATTAATTTAACTTTAAAATAAATTTAAGCTAAAATTCTAGATTTTAATCAATCTTTAAATAATTTTTAAAAAAATTTATTCAGCCAAAGAAACTAATTTATGAGATTTTTTAACATTTTGACCTACTGAGCAATTAATTGATTTAATAATGCCATCTCTATTTGATCTGATCACATATTCCATTTTCATTGCTATCATTACAACCAAAGGATCACCTTTTTTAACTGCATCACCAGCTTTCACATTTATTTTGTCGACAACTCCTGGCATTGGAGCAACAGAATCATTGGAGTCAGCATCGCCAACAGATAAATTTTGCTCTTTTTGATACTTTCGATCTTCAAGTTTAAATTCGAATAGTCTATCATTAGCAAATAAACTAAACATTCCCGTTTCTTGATCTCTTGAATAAGACAATTTGATTCGATGACCATCAACATCACATTGATAAAGTCTGGCTTGTCTATCCAAAACATTAAGACTAACCAAATGAGTTCGACCATTCAAACTTAGCTCAAAATTATTCTCATTCACATATTTTACATTTACTTTGGCATTGGTTTTCGATTCATTATTAAAAATTAGATCAAATTGTTTCTCAATTAAATTGTTTGTCCAGAAATTTGGAACCATTGAACCAACTAGATCATTATCTTTATTAAAAATAAAAATTAAAAAAAAATAATTTTTTTTCTTTCAATTTTACTTGAATAATTTTTTGTTAATTCAGCTTCATAGTTCAAAATAGTGCTTAGAGCACAGCATACAATCTCATTATCGATAATTGGTTCTCTAGCTGTTTTGAACAGCTCATCTCTATGCATTGGTATAAAATCTGTATGAACATTTTCAGCTATAAATTCCTTATGGTCGCAAAGACTTATAATAAACGGAATATTTGTACTCAAACCAGATATCTAAAAAAATCCTAAAAATAAAAATAATTTTTTTTTTTTTTAAATTTACTTTATAATTTGCCAAAGCATATCTAAATTTTTGTAAAGCTGATTTTCTATCGTCTGCCCATACGACTAATTTGGCTATCAATGGATCATAGTGAACAGATACTTCGTCGCCTTCTTCAACACCGGTCTCAACTCGAATATTTTTATCGGTTACCAAAGGTGGTTGCAAATACTTGAGCTTGCCAGCACCAGGCATAAAATTGTTGTTGGGATCTTCGGCATAAATTCTCGCTTCAAAGGCATGTCCTATGAGTGGTATATTTTCTTGTTTAATAGGCAAATGTTCGCCACGAGCTACACGTATTTGCCACTCAACCAAGTCTGTATTTGTGACCATTTCTGTTATTGGATGTTCTACTTGAAGCCGAGTATTCATTTCCATAAAATAAAAATTTTGGTTAGGATCCATTATAAACTCTACAGTTCCAGCACCTACATAATCTACTGCTCTGGCTGCTTTAACTGCCGCTTCTCCTATTCTCCTACGTGTTTCATTAGTCAAACCAGGCTAAATTAATAATTAACACAAAAAAAAATTTAATCTATAAAAAAATAGCTACAGCTGGAGTTTCCTCAATGACTTTTTGATGTCTTCTTTGAATACTGCAATCTCTCTCATAAAGATAAACATAATTCGAATGATGATCACCAAAAATTTGCACCTCAACATGTCTAAATGTATTTTTTTTAAATTAAATTTCCTTATTAAAATCAGACAAAACCTTGGTTTTTCGACGAATTTCTCTACCAGCATTTCGTCATTATTAAATGCTTTGAGGGCTTCTGTCTTGGCTGATTGAAGCTGATAAATAAATTCTTCACGGCTAAAGGCAATTCTCATTCCTTTACCGCCACCACCTCTTACCGCCTTTATCATAACTGGATAGCCTATTTTTTCAGCTTCTTGAAGAAGTCGCTCTTCACTTTGGTCTTCTCCATGATAACCTTCAATTATAGGAACATTGGCAGCACTCATTATATGCTTGCTGGTGCTTTTAATTCCCATATCCCTTTATTTTTGCAAGCTAAATTTTAAAAGTGAAAATATTTGTTTTTTTTTAAAATACCTGATGGCTTTCCATGGGGGGCCTATAAAAACCAAATCGTTTTTGCTACAAAGCTGGCTAAACTCGTAACTCTCGGACAAAAAACCATAACCCGGATGAATCTTAAATAAATTAGAAATTTTTATTAAAAAAAATTTAAAAATTCTAAAATTTTTACAGCTTGGCAGTTGGTTTTTTTAGCCGATTCGATTATTTTTTCCTTAATTAAATAGCTTTGTTGCGCTGGAGGTTTGCCAATGTAAATAGCTTCATCAGCCATTTTGACATGTAAAGAGTCTTTATCTGCATCGCTAAATACTGAGACACATTTTATGCCCAAACGATTAGCGGTGCGGATTATTCGGCACGCAATTTCTCCTCGATTTGCGATCAAAATTTTACTTAGAGTCATTTTATTCTAAAGCAAAAATTATTCTACTTAAATTAGGTAATATTTTCTACACACCCTAAACAACATGACTTTTTCTTGTTTCCATAATTTTGAATTTATAGCTGAGGTTTTGAGCCTAATTGTTTGCAATCTACTTATATGCTTTTAAAAAGTCTGATAAATGTTTTGCTTCGCGTGAAAACATGATAAAGCCTCCTTTAAATAAGCTTTTTTAATAAAAGAGCCGTTTGCAAAATTTAAATTTTTTATAAAGATCAGTTTTTTTTGTAGTGCTTTGATTTTTCTATGATAGATTGTTAATTACATTTCGTTTAAAATTACCATACTTTTATTTATAAAAATTAATAAAAAAAAAAACAAAATTAAAAAAAATTGTTTTTTGCATTTATAAATAAAATGAAAATATTTTCTTTTTTTCAATAGTATGCCACAACTCTTAGATTTATTGATGTTGCTGGCATCAACATTATCTTTTTTAACTGAGCTGCTAGTTTGAATATCAGAACTATTCTTTCTTTTGTTGCTTAATCCATGAATATATCGTTGAAAATTTCTATTGTTTCAACCAAAAAACACTTACTATTTTTTCTTAAAACAGAAAATTTAAATGTCCTGAATGCTCATTTATCAAACAAATTAAAGATATCGGTAAAGTAATTAATTTAGATTCTTTTACTGCTGATGTTATAATTTGAATAGCTGCACTCGATCAATTTTATGTGTCAAAAATTACTCATACAGACAAACCTGAGCTCTAAAGAAAGATCGTTCATTTGTGTGATATGTTCTGTAAAGATCAAGTTAATTGTAAATACTACAAGGAGATTTTATATGATGTGCTGAATAAATCAGCAACTTAATCAATATAATCTTCAATTTTTTCTAATTTTAGTAGTTCCTGCGGTATAGTAATTAATACCATCGCAAAATTTGGGCTTAGCCATTAAGGCTATTGCAGTCTTTATGAATTCATTTTGAGTATTTCTTTATCAATTTGTGCCTTGAAACTGTTGAGTGTCTTTGCTGATATTGCTTCTTTTGGTAGTTTGTTCCATGATTCAACATCTCTGTTTGTTAGAAATTGATAACGATTTTGTCCCTTTTTGTTGATCTCTCTTACAAGTTTATGATTCAGAATTTTCTTTGACTAACCTGATACTGTTTATATCAGAAATCATTTTATTGAAATTTTTCCACGTTTTTTTTTTCAAGTTCGTTGAGTTTTTATTAAATTAATTATAATTTAATTTAAAAAGTGGCAAGAAAATTTTATTTGTTGTTATTTTATTTATTTAGGATAAAATAATTGAATCTGTGATTATTTATTAAATATTAATTTTGATATTATTTTTTTAATCTTTTGGTTATAGTTCACAATGGTTCATTTTTTGGTTAAATTAATTTTTAATCCAAGAAATAAAATTTGTGGCTTATTAAAAATTCGAAAAGAATAAAAAATAAAAATTAAAGTTTTACTTTCAATTTGGTAGTTATCTAAAATCTTGATTTAGATTTAAATGCTTATCACCAAAAGAAAAATTTGAAAAAAGGATAGGTTATAAATTATAAAAACTACTCGTTTGTGATGAGGTTGGTTTACTTTTTCCTTAAATCACATTTAGATATTTTGAAGCATGTGAATCCAATACATTAGAGATTATTTCCTGATTGCTGATCATAATCAGGGATATTTTTCAAGTTTATTCTACCGTTTAAAATGTTGACGAGCCGATTAAAAGTCATTTACTGGCAAAATTAGACGAACTTGAAGTAAGCTATAAAACATCAAATAAATATTAAATTTAAAGTGTTGATTTTTAAAAATATTTTTACAACTGTGATTAAATTAGAGCTTTTTCATTCACATGACTAAGATTTCAAAATAGATAGAATTCAATTAGGTATATATAAGTCCCATTAACCTCATTTTTGGCATGTATCCCAGGATACATAAAATTCGTATCTGAGGATGCATCAAAATATGCATTTTTCGAAAAAATATTTTTGAAAGAATACATAAAATATGAATTCTCGGATACAAAAAAAAAATTTTATTTTTTTCATTCACATAAAAAAGTATCCTCAGATACATATTTTATGAATCCTCGGATACATGCCAAAAACCTTTAATTAATATATCAATTCCTTAACTTCAAAATTTAAAAAACTAAATCCGACCAAATAATATATAAATTTGATTTTCTAAATTTCCAAAAAAATCTCTTCCGTAAAAAAATGAAAACATTTTAATTTTTAAACGATATACTTTAAATTTTGTTGTTTGAATTTTCATTTAATATAATATTTATTAAAATCTCAAAGGTTTATTAAAAAAATTTTAATTAGAAAAATTATATCTATTTCTTTGCTAAAAAATTTCTGGTCTAGCATATAGGTTTCTTGCAACCGAATAAACCTAGAGAATAATTAAAAGGATTTGTGAAATAAATAAAAATTGAAAAACATTATGATTTATTAAAGCAACATTCACACTGGCATTGTGAATTTTATAACAAAAACCAAAACAAAAATTTTAAATTGTATAATTTTTTAGCTCTAGAGCTTGTTCTAAAAAATATGTCATTTGATACATGACATTTGATTCACCAAAAATTTACATAGTTATTGCAGAAATTCAATTTGAGTGAACATACTACAGTAAAGTACGGTTATAACGAAGTCGCTGGGGGAATCAAAAAACGGTTCGTTATAACCGAACTTCGTTACATCC
>VANL01000460.1:0-33655 GCA_006352455.1 Brachionus sp. 'Tiscar' | reverse complement strand
AATGGACGTTGGTTGAATAGCGGACGTTGACCTGTCAGCTGTTTGATCTATATTCGAACTGGAATGCAAATTATCAGCTGCAAGTTTATTGGTACTTAGATTTTGGTCTTCTTTTTCATTTGTTGTTTTATTAATTTTCATCTCTTTCAATGTTTCATTTTTTAATTTTTTACTCTCCTCATCGTTATTTTTATTGTGAATAGTCAAGGCCAATATAATAATTACTATTACTGCAATAATTACTACTATTGCTATTATCAATATTAGTATCCAGCACGGTAATTTCATTTTTAATAATTTAATAAGTGTTCCTCTTTTTTTAACTTCATTATCTTTTTTTAAATTTTTATTTTCATTTTTTTCTTTATTTTCTTCATCACTTTTTTCTTCATCATCCACTTTTATAATTACTTGATCATTATTAGGATAGTTAGATTTTAATGGATACACGTATAACGGGTTTATTTGTTTTGGTCTATTTCTATTTAAATTATAAGAATTTTTCTTTACATTTTCCTTATTTACGCCACATTCAAATCTTCCATCGATTCGCCATTTCTTATTAGTTCTTTTACCATCTTTATTTTCCGACATTTTTACCTGTTTTTTTTCTTCTTGATTAATTTTTTATATTTCCTAATTTCTTTTTGTCTTTATCAATAATTAATATTTTTAGTCTGTATTTTTTTTTGATAAATATTTATTTTTTAAAAATTAATTTTTTCTAAATATTTGTTCATTTTCGGTACCTAAATAATCAATACGAGTTTTTTTTTGTTATATGATTGTTATACTGTTCATTTTTTATTTTCCAAAAAATAAAATTCTAAATAAAATAAATTTCTTGTTTTTATTTTCTTGAATTTTTCATAATTTTCTTAATGTTATATTTATTTTTCTTACTTATCAGACAATATTTTTATGTGTATTTATTTAATATAATGTTTGTGATCAAATTTCCTCTACGACATTAATATTTTTCAAAAATGTCTAAAAATTTTTTTGACAAAGCCCTTTTTACAACTAAAAGCGTTTATAATTATGGATCTCCTAATGACTGTGGTCTCATTACTTTAGAAGATCAAATAGGTTTGTTAGCTTTTTAATATGTATTTTTGAATTTTAATATTTTAGTTTTGGAGAGTTTTTGGTCCCAAAATGATTTTGATAGAAACGAACGAATAAAGTTTCAAAAAACTTTTTTTTTCAAAATTGATTCACTTAATAATGGTATAAATTTAATTCATGTCAGCAATTCTCAACCTTTAAGAAATGAGTGAATTTCTTTCGAATTTTTGTTTTATTATGAATTTAATTTATTAAATTAACAGTATTTGGAACGTCAAATCCCCAGATAGTTTTTTGAATGCGTTTATATCAAATTTTAAAGAAAATGGTGAAGATAATCAATTTTTAGAAGTAACTTTATTATTATTTTTCATTAACTGTTAATCATCCTATTTTAGCTTTGGCAAAATGAAAGACGGATTCAAAATTTAAACCTTTCTAAACTGAATAAGCATTCAAAAGTCTATGAAAATACTTGTAACTTAAAAATATTAACATTTTTTTTTCTTAATATTTTTCAAGCATGTTTTGGTTCTTTTTGTTGGTCATCTAATTCTAAGAAAATCGCTTACATTGCTGAAGCTAAAAATAACAGCACGGAGAAATCTTTTTTTTCTACTAAAATCGGAGCTGATGAGAAATCAATGAATGAAAATAATTACGAAGAAGTATTTTTTTTGTCATAAAATTAAAATTAATATTTAATAATTTAACATCTATCATATTTTGTTGAAATTGTGCTTTTTATCTTAAAAAAAGTTTTTAAATTATTTAGTTGAATTTATAATGGAATAGATCATTCAGATTTATTTTCAAATGAGATATTTTAAAAAAAAATTAGTTAAAAATTTTAAATTTTATTTAGAAATATTCCAATAGTTATAAAGATGAATGGGGTGAGCAATATGTGGGCAAGGCTCAGTCAATTATTGCGATTTATGATTTAGAATCAAATGATGTTAAAATTCTTGACAATATTCCAGAAGGATTTGCTCCTGGAAAAGTATATTTAATTACTAAAAGTAAATAAATAATTTTTAAATTAAAATTTTTAAAGCTTACTTGGTATAAAAGTAATGGAATTGTTTTTCATGCTTATTACACAAATCCATATAGATTAGGTTTGATTTACTGTCCAATTAGAAAGTAAATTAACCTTTAATTTTTTACTATTTCATAATTAATTATTTTAGGAGTGAATTGTTTTATTATGATATATTAGAAAATAAATGCGGTAATTTCATTTCTAAAAATTAATTGATTCTTGAAAATATTATTTATTTAAAATTTAAGCCACATTGGCAATTATATTAAAAGTTTTCACTTTATTTTAAAAAAATTTATTTGAAGCTAATTTTTTGTTCAAGTTCAACTAACCAATTTTCAAAATGAAAATGTACGATCACCTCAATTTAGCAATGATTTTGAAAATTTAGTTTGGTTGCAGAATCAGGCGAGGGGTCCCCATTTTCAGTGTAGTAAACTTATGATGGTAATTTATTTATTTACTAAAGCAAAGAAATTAATTTGAATTTTTCAAGATGAACTGGAGGACTAATAGCATCATCACTCTGGTAGATATTGTTGATCAGGCAAATACTAGTAAAAAAATTTTAAATCTGTCAAAGTAGTTAAATTTTTTTTATTTAGTGAAAGATTTTCCAGGTATATTCTCAATTAGCCTTAATGATAAATGCTGGAGTTTGGATAACAAAAGGGTTATATTAAATAGTCAATTTAATGGAAGAAATGTACTTTGATAAAATATTGAATGCATATCTATGTTTTTTTTTAAATATTTTAAGAGAATCATTTCAATTGATATTGAAAGTAAAATTGTCACTAATTTAAGCAATGGTATAGAACAGGAAACTTCATTGAGTTTTTTAAAAATTGAAAAAGACTGGATTTGTGGAGTTTTACAATCATATACTAAAGTGCCTCAATTGGTATAATGACGTTCAAAGTAAAATTTTAGTTTTAATTTAGTTATTCAAAGGTTTTGGCAAAGCTTCCAAATAGAAACAATGAACAAGAAATAGTTTGGAATTTGACAAGCACAGATAACAGTCTGTCAAATTTAGCAACTGTCGAAATATTAGACTTTACACCGAAAAATCTAGATCCTAAATATCCATGCTTGAATTTTCAATCTTTTTTTGTCCAAGCAACAAAAAGAAATGACACTTTGGTTGTTTTTCCTCATGGTGGACCGCATTCTGCTTTTGGTTGCGAGTTTTCTCCTCATGTTGCCATAATGTATTCACTTGGCTATTCAATATTACTGATAAATTATAGAGGTTCATCAGGATTTGGCCAACATTCAATTGATAGTTTACCAGGAAAAATTGGAACTCATGATGTCAACGACTGTCAAGTACTCTCAACAAATAGCTAAAATAAAAAATCAAAAAAATTTTTTTTTTCAAGCAAGCGGCTGAATTTGTAGTGTCACAGTATAAATTTAAAAATGCTGTTTTATATGGTGGGTCCCATGGAGGATATTTAACAACCCAGTTAATTGGACAATTTCCTGATTTTTATTCAGCTGCTGCTGCTCGAAATCCAGTTACACATTTAGAATGTAATTTTTTTAAAAAGCTTTACTTTTAATTAAGCTAATTATAATTAAAAACAGCAATGCTATATACTACAGATATACCTGATTGGGTTGTTGTAGAAGGCTTAGGAGAGTACGATTATGATTTTAAAATTGGTAGTTGCAGTATTCCTCGAGAATTGTACGAAAAATCTCCAATTAGTCATGTGGACAAAGTAAAAACCCCAACTTTGTTAATGATGGGTAATATTGATTTGCGAGTGCCATGCTCTCAAAGTATCGAATTTTTTAAAGCATTAAAATCTAGAGATGTTCCGGTCAAGTAATTAATAATTTCAAAAAAAATTAAGCGAACTGTAGTTTTTTTTTTCAGACTTTTGAGCTACAAGGAAGATAATCATCCTTTGGAAAAACCTCAAACAACTGGTGATTGCATCATTAATACTTTATTATGGTATGAAAAATATACAAATAACAAAAGAATTTAGAAAAACTAATTTACTTTAAAATTGAAAACTTTTAATTAAAATTTTTTAAAATAAAATTTCTATCTAATTCTAGTCTTCGTGATCAAAAAAAATATATTTTTCATCCAATTTAATTTTTTCTCAATATGTATTAATTAATTTCAAAATTGACAACAAGCCAAAGCACTTATTTCAAAGAAACAAAATATTTTCGCAAAAATATAAGCTAATAATAGAGATATTATTTGGTTTTTTTTTTAAATTAAATGATCCATACGTTGTATAATTTCATCGACACATAATTGCATCAAGTCTATGGGCTCATTCAAATATCAACTGCAATGTTCTTAATAATTTTGGTAGTACAACTTAATTAATTTCAAAAATTAAACTTCAAATATATAATTTTATTGTCTTTATTCTTCCTTGTCCAAATAACTCAACCATTAATTTTAAATTTTGTTGTCATCTTTTTTTGTTGGTAACAATTAAAATTTTTTAAAATATATCAATTTTTCACTCAAAAAATTTCCTCTCCAAACTAATTTGGTCAGTTAAATGAAACAAATTTCATATTTGATTGCTTGATTTAATTGTTTATAAAAAGTTTGATTTTTTTTACCGATGATTTAAGTATAAAATATTAGCAAATCGAATTCAATTTTTTATTTAGAAAGCTTTTTAAAAAAGCAAATTTAAATTTTCATAGAAATGTCTGAAGGTTCAGGGTATAATTACATTCATGATCCATTCTTTAATCTGAATGCTGGTTCTTATGATATAAATTCTTTCAACCAATTACAAGGAGATGTTGGTTACTCTGTAAATCAAGGAGCAAACAATTTAAGCCCTCTTGAAGCAGCTATTTTAAGAAGCACGGTTCCAATTGATGTAAATGAAACTGAAGAAATTCAATGGAATGAACATAGAGGAATATGGTTAAATAAATCTGAAGTTATTAACTGGAAAGGAGAAATTCCTTTGAAAGAATATTCCATAAATGAAGATCCAAATCCAGAAGTTATAACAAAAAAAACTATGCAACAATTGGTTTACAATCAGGAAGTTGCGATTCGTTATTTAAGACCACCAACCCCTCCACCTCCTGGAGAAATTTTAATTCAACAAGAAATTAATACTGTTACTCCACCAGCTCCACCATTAATACTCCGACAGCAACCAGCCAGACCAACTACTCCTCAGCCTTTAGTAATTCGTGAAGCACCACCACCTCCTCCACCACAAGTTGGAAGTAAATCAATTTAATTTAATAATTTAGAGTTAAAATTTCTATTAAAATGCTGGAAAATTATGGTGACTTAATTTTAAATTTTAGGAAAGGTTATAACAATATCTGGCAAAAAGATACCTCCTCCACCAAGAAAAGTTATTATTGAAAGATTAGCTCCACTGCCGTCCAAGCCTCAATCTGTTATCATAGAACGATGGCTTCCATATAATCAAGTTAAACGCAGAGTTATATTTCAACGATCGAATGAACGAGATCCAGTTATAGTAAAGCCTAAAAATGTAATTATTCAATGGGATGCTCCAGAAGTTCAAGTTAAAAAAGAATTTAAAGATTTGGGTATTATTCGAGCTAATCCAACAGAATATGTTTCTAGATATGGAACAACACTAAAATCTGCAAGAGAACTGCCCCAATTTGTTTTGGAAATTAAACCTCCAGCTGGAGTTGTCCTGGCTTCTGAAACTCAAAATAATTCAGTTTATGAACTAGAGGGCGATATTCAAGCATTGAGTCTAATCGACTTAGACCGTGAAGGCTTAAGTGAATACAAAAATTTTATATATAGATTGAGTGATGGTTCTTCAAATGTTGACTATAATCAAGCATCTTCAAAAAAATCTGAAGCAAAATATTTAATCGATGAATTGTTTGCTACTAGTGATATGGATAAGAATGGAAATTTGACAATTCTAGAAGCAGAAAGAATATTTTTAAGAATAAATAGTCGATTGGGAAAAAATATAACTGAAAACGACTTAAAACGCTTTCTTAGTAATTTGAATGTTCGTCAAAATGGTTTAATTGATGGAGTTGAGTTTAAAAATGTACTTGAAAGTCATTTTTATTTAGCTTAAAAAATTCCGGTATTATGAAATATTTAAAATAAATTAGACCTCAAGTAAATATTGATAAAAATATGTTTTTACCATTTTATTCAATAAAAAATAAAAATAAAATATCTTTTTAATTGATATTTAAATAAATCAAAATATTAAAAGTTTCACAATGATTAATTAAAAATAATACAAATATTAAAAATAAATTTTACAACTAAATAATCTGTATCTATTACAAGAAATCGATTTAATTTGACCAAAAGCTTATTTTGTTAAAATATTAAAAATCTAATCCTAAATTTGTAGTCTCAATAGTTGCTTTTTTTTATATTTTTATAAGAAAACTTGAAATGTTCCAAATCTGCTCTTATTTAAACTTCAATTAAGATGTTTTCTTGTTTTAATCCATTAACTTATTTGACTACAAAATAAATAAATAGTAGTAAAGTAATAATCTCTTGATAAAATTTAATAAAATTATCTCTAAAAAAGATAACAATTTAGATAAATCATATTTCCAAACTTTTTAATTTATTTTTAAGGAATTGAATTTTTTTTTTGCAAATTCCTTTATAAATTCTTAGAAATATTTTAATTAACATGTCAAGTTTTGATATAAATCAAGTTTTAATTTGACAATTAAATAGATAGTCAAATCAAAAATGAAAAACTTAAATTTTTTTCACTGATGAGTTTTCAATCGTTACTAAAAATCAAAACGCATCTAGAACTTATAAAGATACAAATACTCATTTTTTGGATCAATTACTTTTAAAAAACTTGAAGCAATTTAAATTTTAATTGAATTTATGAAATTCTAGAATTAAATTGAACAATTACAAGGTAATTCTTATAATTAGACCGCCAACTAGCATGAAATCAGTCCTTTTTATAGCAAGAAAATATTTTTATTTGAAAAAAATTTTACTTGTCTTACAATGCATGAAAATTTAACAAACTCGAGCTCAAATTTAACAATATCAATAACTTCGGTTGTGTCAGGGCCGATTAAAAAACGATTTATGAAATCAATTGCAAACAAGAGAAAATCATTTCTGGTCCACAAAAAAGCAAAAAATCAAAGATCTAAAGTAAAAATAATTCAGAAAGACGTGATTAATAAGCTTGTTATTGATATTAAGCAAATCGAATTAAACAATTCATCATTTCGAAAGAAAAATAAAAATTTCCCCAAAGATAATAAGTTTTCTTTGAATGGAAATAGAGCTTTTCTAAGCAATAAAATGGAAACAAAAAAAGATGTGGATATTTTAAATAATCTAGAAGATAATAATATACAGGATAAAGCGAAAATACCAGCAATCATAGAAATAAAATGCGATGAATCGAGAGAAAATTATGATAGAAAAATTATTTATATAAACCATTTTAAATCGGAGTCAAAAGTTTATCATGAAAAAACTGAAAAAATAAAAAAAACGACAACTAATTACAATAGTGCGGAAAATACTAAGACAGAAGGTCTAATTAAAGATTCAAAAAAAAACTCAAAAAAACACTTAATGAACAAAGAAGATTTTTTAAAAAGCGTTATACTCAATTTTAAAGATCCTTTTTACAAGAGTTTATTTTTTCCAGAAAAAGAAGACAACGAATGTAAAAAACAACAAAACCTCAGAGATGCTTATTTAGCTTTAGCTTGATTTTAAAATTTGAACAAATTAGATCTTTTAGATTATTAGAAGATATTACAATTATATTAAATAAAAATTTAATTTAACCATTATTAAGATAAAATCAAAAATTTTTAATTACTTTGAACTCTTTAGTATGCTTAGCGCAAAATATTGTTAACCTTTTTTCAAATAGTTTTTTAAATAAATTGATATTGATTCATTTTTTAAGTATCAACTACAAAGTCTTTAAAAATAATTTATTAAAACTTATTCAAGTATAAGATGCTCAATTAGATTTTTATATACATTAAGAGAGAACATAATTATTGATTGATATATTTAATAAGAATGAATAAAGGAAAGGAAAATTGAATCTTGTTTCAAAGATTTTTTAAATCCATTTAAATTTGAGTCGTTCAATTTAAATATCACAAACCAGTTCTTTTTTCTCTTAATTTAGTGAAATATTGAGTAGAAATACAAAAATAAACATACAAGCTAGGTAAAACTTCTCATAAGTTTTCAAAATTTGGTTTGGTTTGAAATTTTTTCTTTGCTGCAATCATGCTCGCATGATACGAAATTTTCAATAAAAAATGTTAATAGAAAGATGTTTTTTAACAATAAAATTTTTTAATAATAAAATTTTGCTGATAAAAGAATTAAACAAAACTAATTTAATTAAGTGATTGAATTTTGAAGTATAAATAATTTATAAACTCTCTACAAAAAATTTGACAATATTTTCGATTATCTAAATTTTGACTTTTTCGAAATTTTGCTAGCCTTAATAAATTGATACAGTCTGAACTTGACATGACGGTCATTCTAAAAACTTGTTTTTCTTCTTAGTTAAAAACAACAATTTTATCAATTAAAAATTCTTCTACAGATAAGATTAATAAAAAAACTCTTTATGACTTAAAACTAAACTGTTATAATCATCTACTTAATCATCTTCTTAAAACTTAAAAATGCTTTATTTGTTTAAACTTTCCAATTGCTATGGTTTTAATCAAAACAATAAACTAAAATTATTTTTCAAAGGTTTCCTAATAAACTTTTGGTGATATTTTTCCTCTTAAAATATATGTTACTAAGCAACAGAATATTTATCTGATACCTGGGTTATCAAAATTTATTAGATTAAAGTAACCATAGTAAATTAAGACTTAGAAATGTAAAATATAACCAATTAAAGCAAAATGATTTTTCATATAAATATACGAGTTTTTCAAATTAAAAATCATAGTTTCAACTTTACTGAGAATCGAACCTTCTCTAATAACAATTAGTTTTTAAAAAACAATTATCAATTTAATTCTTCAAAATGAGAGAGTGTATTTCAATTCATGTTGGTCAAGCTGGTGTACAAATCGGAAATGCCTGCTGGGAATTGTACTGTTTAGAACACGGTATTCAACCTGATGGTCAAATGCCATCTGATAAAACTATTGGTGGTGGTGACGACTCTTTTAACACCTTTTTCTCTGAAACTGGTGCTGGAAAACACGTACCAAGAGCCGTCTTTGTTGATTTAGAGCCAACTGTCATCGATGAAGTTAGAACTGGTACTTATCGTCAACTATTTCATCCAGAACAGTTGATCACTGGAAAAGAAGACGCTGCTAACAATTATGCTCGAGGTCATTATACCATTGGTAAAGAAATTGTTGATCTAGTATTAGACAGAATCCGTAAACTAGCTGATCAATGTACTGGTCTACAAGGTTTCTTGATCTTTCACTCATTTGGTGGAGGTACCGGATCTGGTTTCACTTCATTGTTGATGGAAAGATTGAGCGTTGACTATGGCAAAAAATCAAAATTGGAATTTGCTGTCTACCCAGCTCCACAAATCTCAACTGCTGTTGTTGAGCCATACAACTCAATTTTGACCACCCACACTACTTTGGAGCATTCAGATTGTGCTTTTATGGTTGATAATGAAGCTATCTACGATATTTGCCGTCGTAATTTGGATATCGAAAGACCAACATACACCAACTTGAATAGATTAATTGGTCAAATCGTTTCTTCAATCACTGCTTCATTGAGATTTGATGGTGCTTTGAATGTGGACTTGACTGAATTTCAAACTAACTTGGTCCCATATCCACGTATTCACTTTCCATTGGCTACTTATGCTCCTATTATTTCAGCCGAAAAAGCCTACCATGAACAACTTACAGTTGCTGAAATTACAAATGCTGTTTTTGAACCAGCTAATCAGATGGTTAAATGCGATCCAAGACATGGCAAATACATGGCTTGCTGTATGTTGTACAGAGGAGACGTTGTACCAAAAGATGTCAACGCTGCAATCGCTACCATCAAAACAAAGAGAACCATTCAATTTGTTGACTGGTGTCCAACTGGTTTTAAAGTTGGTATCAACTATCAACCACCAACTGTTGTACCAGGTGGTGATTTGGCTAAAGTCCAACGTGCCGTATGTATGTTGAGCAATACCACTGCTATTGCCGAGGCATGGGCTAGACTTGACCACAAATTTGACTTGATGTATGCCAAGAGAGCTTTTGTTCACTGGTATGTCGGTGAAGGTATGGAAGAAGGTGAATTCTCAGAAGCCAGAGAGGATTTAGCTGCTTTGGAAAAAGACTACGAAGAAGTCGGAGTCGATTCAGTAGAAGGTGAAGGTGAAGGAGAAGGCGAAGAATATTAAACCTGACTATCAATTCAGCCTGACTATCTAAATGACAAAATCATAAACTAAATCAAAGTTTAAAACATTTATTAATAAATTATAAAAAAAAAAAAATTTTTTCAAATATTTTTGACCAAATTCTTTCTTTTTTAATGAACCCAAAATCATTAACTATTTAATTTGTAGCTAATTAGCTACTGTTAGAATCCATCCATTTTAATTATTTTAAATTAACGAATTAATCAAGATAAAAATAATTCAGCTATTTTGGAATATTTCTAAATTTATTTTAATCGAATAAAAAAATCTTGATCTTTTGCTCAAAAAGTAATTAATTACTAAATAGTATTTGATATTAAAAAGTTTTTTGATTTATCAAAGATTTTTTGTTTTCTAGATAAGAGGGATATAAGAGAATGAGAACAACGTGTAAACGTCTATTCTTCCCAAGATTTCAAAGTTAAGTCTCAAAACCTGGAGGGTTATTTTCGACTCTGTGTGTAACCTTTTCTTTTTACTTTTTATTTCAAGAAAATAAGCATATTTTGCAAAAAAAATTAAAAAATTTTAATATTTTTTGATTTTGGATTTACGATTGAATAAAAATTTCAAAAATATGGGGGACGTGAACTGGGTCCGGACAAGCCATATTTGCAGTCTTTTCTTACAGATTTTTCCCATTTTTTAGAGGGATCAATTGATCAACCCTTTATAGAATTTAGTATTTTACCGTAAACTCGCGTTGTGGACTCTAAGAGTAAAGCCAAAATTCAACCTTTTTTCTTTTAGAGTTAATTACATAGTTTCTATGTTATAACAATTAAAATTTAATTAGCTGAAAATACCTTGAATATGGGTTATTTTCCATTAAAAAAGCCTAAATTTAGCTTTTATTCTAACAAAAAAATGGCCTTTATTCTCATTAAAAAAATTAAAAATAAAAAAAATTGTAGAGCTAATTTCGAAAAAGAAAATAAGTCAAATCTTAGCTTTTTTCTATTTTTGCTCTTTACTCTAGGAGCATTTTCGTTTTAAACAATAAAATTTGTTCTATTGCATGTTTTATAAAATTTCCATTTGAAATTATTCTCAAAACACGCGTTAGAACATTTTATTGTTTAAAAAATTTACATGTTTACTCCTGTCACTATTCAAGTGGCTCAAACTTCAAATCCTCATTTAACAGCACGTTATGTATTAAGAGATATAGATGTAAATTCTCAAGTAATTGTCAATAATCAAGCGAATAGAGTTTTAACTCAAAATTCAAAAAATGTAAATACTGATAAAAATAATGAAACAGGTCCAAAGAAAAGGGGAAGGAAAAAGCTTAATGGAAAATAACCCATATTCAAGGTATTTTCCAGCTAATTCAATTTTAATTGTTATAACATAGAAACTATGTAATTAACTCTAAAAGAAAAAAGGTTGAATTATGGCTTTACTCTTAGAGTCCACAACGCGAGTTTACGGTATTTATTAATTTAAAAAATAGTTTGGAAAAAAATTTCGGGAACGTCCGAATGGCGTTTAGCGTTTAGCCCTCATTTGAATCCACTTTTTTAAATCTATTATAATTAAGTTAAAATAGTGAACATAATAATTTTTAGTTGTAAATATTTGAATTATATTTTTTCGATGCCCAGTCAATTAAAATTTGATGTTGCTTCAATGAAAAAAAAACAAATTTCATCGAGTTTTCATCGATGAGGAGTGAACAGATTTAAAATATTTCATTGATGAAAAAATAAAAATTTCATCTGTTTTTTTTTTATTTAAATTTAATTTCTTATAATTTACTGAAAGTTTGATAGCAAGAAATTATTTTTGACTTAAGTTTTTTTAATACTCTATCTCTTTTTGTTTTTACTTTCATTTTTTTATCATTTATATGTTAGGTCTTATTTTTTTAATTTTAAAATTTTTATTCGTTTTATATATTGATATTTTTCATAATAAAAAAGTAAACCGAAAATGTTTAGCTTAATTATTAAAAAAGAAGCTAGAGAATTATCATGCAGCTGGTGAAGATCAAATTGATTTAATGTTTGTTATGTCCCTCATAAGAGATTTCATATATCATGTTAAAAATTTGTAAATAAGAAACAAAGCATTTGACATTGCGAGTAATGAACCCTGAATTTCCTTAAATATGAATAAAATAAAAATTCAATTTAGTAAAGGATAATTTTCTGTAATATTTTATTGCTTGCGATTCAATAGATTACTATAGCTTATAATCCTATAGAATAATTCAGGCTAAAATAATTCGCTCCCCCGGTTTATTATTGAACAATCGTTCATAAATTCGTTGGAAAATGGAAATGATTTAATCTTTTGGAGGATTTTGTTTTGAATTTTTTGAATACCTGAATCTAAAATAAAAATTAATATTAGAAATTCGCAGTCAGCAATTAATAAAATGAATTGACATAAACTAATTCTCAATCATTTCTTGAAAAAAAAAGATAATTAAAGACTAAAATAAAGTGCTATTTGGCTTAGAAAAAATGCTTTCCCAAATCATGTCTTGATTGAAAAATTAAGCCTTGGCTGACAAAAAATTGATCAAATACGAATATATTTTAGATGAAAACGTTAAATGCCTGTAATTACTGTGACTATTTGTTAATAACATATTTTTATAATCGGTTAATAAGATTTAAATTTAAAAACGAATTAAAAAATTTAAATTTGAAATGATTGTAAAAAACTATTTTTTCTCATTAATTCTAACAGAAATTTTTCTTAATTTGATTTTTGATTAATAGAAATATTTATTGAAAAAACATGATTAGTGTATCAACACCCAAATATTTAAAAAAAAAAAAAGACATGTATATTAATTAAAGTTTGATTAATATATGGATATCAATCTTATTTGTATCATTTTAGAATTCAAAACAGTAATTAAGCATACCTTAAGTATATCTTCTCAGACATAAAATTTCAACTTGAATTCTCCATATCATTTATAGTTTGAAAAATAAATCGATCATAATTATATTTTATTCCAAGTGTTATCTAAAGTGAAGTGATTTTTGAATTGGATTTTGATTTTTCTTTAAAATCTAACAAACTAAAATCGACAGATTTATGGTTATTCTTAATCAAAATTAATTAAATAGCAAATAGCTTTCTAGTTTACTCTGTGATCAATTATTATATTTTTTTTGTTTTCGTTTTTAGAACAAATCATATTTTATATGTTTAAGTTAGACTAAGTTTCAATTTTTAAATTTAAATTTAAATTTAAATATCAATATTTTCTTCTCAAATTCTTTATGAAAATTGAAAATATTTTTTTTACAGAAATTTTTAATTTATTAATTATTTTATTTTTTGATTAGAGAAAACAGGGCTGGTATAGTTTTTGATCACTTGTTGATACAATTTTCAATAAAAATTTACATTTTAATTTTAAGATCACAAAAATCATAAAAATCATAATTTTTAAATTCTTAAAAAATCACGTCACAATAATTTTTTAGAATTAAAATTATCAAAAATCTCAAAATGTGTAAAGTTTTCATGACAAAATAGCAAAAAGAGAACTAAATTTTTTATTTTCAACTAGATAATTCAAATTAGATGATCTTAAGGTGATTATAAAATGATAAAATAATACTAAAAAACATATGTAAAAATAAAAACAATACTATCGGTAATCAGTCTGAAAATTTAATAATGTTATTGAATGAATTACTAAAACAACTAATGGTTCCGGTACTTTATTAGCCAGCTTTGTAAAAACATGTTCATTTTTTTTTGTTGCAATTTTCGGTTAATGAAATTTAATAACTCTAAAGATCTATTTATGAATTACATCAAAAAAAAAGAAGATCTGTAGACTGAAGCGATACTTTATCTCGAAATATTGATAACCAAAAAAAAATAAAGGCTTCACACAGAGAAAAAGGGAAACAATTCCAAATCTAATTTCTTTAAATTCTCAAGTTTTTATCAATTTCTAATTTAATAAAAGTAGAATCACTAAATTCATTACGTAAATTAAGCCACTGTAATTAGAAGATCAGCTTGTGATTATTTTTGAAACAAGTTGAAACGAACAGCAATCAGGCACTTTATTTAAGATTAAATTTTTAAAATTTTTCATGCTGTAAATTTATTCTTGTTAGCATTCTACTGGCAACAAAATAATAACTTTTGTTCAAAAGTTAATTAGTTTTTAGGATCTTAATTAAGAATAGTTTAAAATTCTGCTTTTTGCTTCTCAATTAGAATTAATTTTTATAAATTCTTCTGTCTATCTTAATTTTATCTTTGCTTCTTTTTTTTTTTCATCTATCTATAAATAATTAGCTCTTTCTTAGAATGGTACGAAAAAATTCATTAAAAAATTTTCGATTATTAAAAGTATTTTTAGAAAAAATAAACAAGAAATTCTTTAAAATTGTTTGGTCCAATTAGATTTTTTGAGCAGCTAGTCGGTGCTCAAAACAAAGCACCTAAGCCTAATTAACTTTCGTTTATTAGCTTTTTTTTTCTAAAACTCAACAATTTTCTTTTTCGTATCCATCCAGCCAATAGTTTATTATTTTGGATTGTTTTTTTAAACAGAAATGTTTATTTTTATAACCTTATTTAAAATACACTTTAATTCATTTTTGCTTAAAAGAAGAAAAGCTTAACTTAAAGATTTTAGACCGTGTCCGATTCAATTTTCTGTTCGACCACACCAAGGACATTTATTTTAAAGACAGAAAACAAAGCCACTAGAACTTGAATTTTATTATTACTATTTTTTATTATTATTAAATATAAATTGTACAAGTTTTATAAAAAATTAAATTTTCATTTCAAGTTTTCTAGATGGTTGTTTTAACCAGAACACCTTTCATACTCTGGCTAGTTTTATTTTTTGGTAAAATTTCCAAGGTCAATCAAGGTTAAAAAATTTAAAATTAAAACACCTTAAATGAATGTATATGTTTGTTTCTAATTTGCTATTGATTTAAATGAGTGTGTCCCTAGACAAGTGAATAGTGAGTGATGGGCCAATTTTGAATTGGATGTTTCATTAATGATTTATAAATATGAGAAAAACACATGTTGGAATTTAAACGAGTTCTGGTACAGAAATTAATTCTAGCAGATAATATTTTGAGGATTCTTTAGATTTTTAAAATGATAAGCAAGTAGAATCTCTTGAGTGGCATATCAGTATAGGCACATAGCAGAAAATAGATTTGAGCAAGATTATTTAAAACATATTTTTAAATTTGGTCGTGTATGTATTTCTTTGGAGGCAAAAAGAGCACATATTTTCTGTTTCGCACATATGTAGTACTCATAAACATATGCAGTTTGTTTTTAAATGACGAATGGACTCAAACAAGATAAGTGCATAGATAAACTTATCTGCTTTTCCTTCAAATGACAGATAGTTGGCAAAAAATTTATTTGAAAATCAGACACTTAGTTTATATCGGGTGCATCATTTAGGTAAGACACAAGTGTTTTGCAAAATCCGACATAAAATATTCTAATTTTTCTAGCTTTTGATAAAAACAATATTGCTCTAAGAAAGAATAGATAAAAATCTGTTCAAATTTTAGATAAGAAGCTCAGAGAAATTTTCAAAGAGTATTCATTTCAGTATTATATATATATATATATATTTATATTCCAAATATATGAATAATTTTTTCTCAACAGCAAAAAAAAATGTCATTCTCAAATCTAAAAAGAAAATGATCTTAATTAAAACCATATGATCACTAGTGGATTGGCTGCAGTAGCTATTTTATATCCAATTAGAACAAAATAAAAACTGTTTTCTTTTTTTTGTATGGCTAAAAAATTTAATAAAATAACATGTATTTATTATTATTTATCTTATTAGATTAATTTGCATTCGTACCTAGCTAAATATTTTGTTCTAATTTGAAATGATATCTTCTCCAACAGGCTCGCTTGCTAACGATTCATATGCCAGTGAATCGGAAGATGATACTTCGTTTGCTAATCAAAGCCGAATGACTCATTTGAACCACATGCAGCAGCATCCCGGTCTCATGATGAACCTAAACATGAACGGAGACTGCAATCGCAGCATTAGCAGTTCCGTAAGTTCTTCGTCATCAAAAGGAAATGGAAGTTCGAGCAACAACAATTCATCGCGCAAGAAGCGCAGAAATCGTACCACGTTCACATCTAATCAATTGGACGAGCTGGAAAAAGTGTTCCAGCGCACCCACTATCCCGATGTTTACGCTAGAGAGCAACTAGCATCTAAATGTGATCTAACAGAAGCCCGTGTTCAGGTTAGTTTTTAATTAGAAACAAATTTTTTTTCTTTTTTTTTTTTTTTAAACCAAGCGGTTTTTCTATTCAGATAAAGTTTAATAATCAAATAATAAGCAAAGATAAATATTTGTGTTTATTCATCGAAATAAAAAGTTTTTACAGTCTAATGAAATCCTTGATTTACAACTTTTAATTTTTTGCTCATGGTTCAGTTACATAAGTAAATAACTTTTGCCTTCAACATTAAACTACAGTTAATGCTAATTAATTAATTAATAAATAAATAAATGAATGGGCTCTTTATTAAAGTTTATATATGTCTTAAAAGTAAACTTAATCTTATCTTTTCATAGTTTTGTTTTTTCATGTTCCGTATCCCTAAGGTCGAGATAAGAAATATAATTTTATCTTAAAACATATGGATTGGAATTTTCAATTAGATTAGTATCTAAATAGAAATTTAATTTGATCTTAATTTAAAGGTTTGGTTTCAAAATCGTCGCGCAAAATGGCGCAAACGCGAACGCTGCTATAGTCATTCATCACAGAATGTTCCCAATTTGATGTCACCGACAGCGAATAATGTAAGTCAACGATCTAGTCCAACTCCTTCATCCGCCGCTGCTGCAGCAGCTGCTGCCGTAGCTGCATCATTGGCTAATCGAGTTTTTAATTCGAATAGTCACTCGAAAGTTTATCCACATTTAAATATGAACTCATCGGATACTGGTTCGCTAAATTTAGCAACCAGACAAGATCAGTTCAATAGTGTAAATTTGGTAAAGAAAAAAAAAAACTTAAAAATAATTATAAATAATTTTAAATAATTTTTTCTTTTTTAAAGCTGACTAATGGTCAAAATTCAATGGCTGCTGCTGCGTGGTGTGCTGCTGCTGCAGCGTCCAATAACCAAAATTCGGCAACAAGCTTGTCATCTTCTTCTATTAGTTCGCCTTCTTTTTCATCATCGTCATCATCGAATCAGTCTCCAATTCAGCATAACCAATATGCATCAAATTTTCAATATCAAAATCAGCATCAATTTCAGACAGGCTCAAGTAACGCAAACTTGTTTTCAAATTCATCGCCTTTGACTAATTTCATGGCTTCATATAATCCATTTGTTACAACCCAAAACAATTTGCTGGTTAATTCACCAGGAAACTTGTACCCTCAAGTTGTAAACAATGCAAATTCAAATGTAAATTCGGGAATAAATGATCACCGATCGTCAAGTATTGCTGCTCTTAGATTAAAAGCTAGAGAACATTCGGTTGCTTTGGGTACAATATAAAAATGCCGCGGTTGCCCTTTTTTTTTCGTGTTTTTATTTCTGAAATTAAGTCAGTTTGAAAATTTGATTTGATACATATTTTTTTTTCAAATTTAATTTTTTATTAATAGAAGTTTAATTGGAGTCAAAACTTTTCATTTAATTTTTTGACTATTTCAACATTTTCAATATATTTGTTTTTTATTTTTTTTTGTAAATAGCAGGGCTTAATTTTGTCTTTTTTTTTTAAAGTTATTTTGAGTGTTTAGGACATTTGTGACCTTTTATTTTAATTTATTTGATAATAAATTTAAAAATAAATCTTGCTAATTTTTTTATTAGGTTCCCAAACAGGTAAACGAATGAAAATAATAAAAGCATTTTCCTTTTATTTGTTTTTTTTTTGTTTAAATTCAATAATAAATAAAATTAAATTTAATAATTTTATTTAAAATTTTGATAAAATTTGTTATTTGTTTAAAAAAAATAATAAAATTTTCTTATTCGATTTGGTAGATCAAAAAATTTAAACATACATATATATTTAACTCATAATGTGAAAATTTTCTAATCAACGATTAAAAATTCTAATTATTATGTATATTTAATGAATTAAATGAAAATATAAAGAAAGAGCACTAACAAAACGATATTAATAGTCTTGTCGAATGGTGTAAAGAATGGTCGATGAATCTCAAAAATGTGAAGTAATGCATATTTGTAGAAATAATCCAAGAACGGATTATTATATATCAAAAGAGAATGAAGTTCACAAGTTGACGAAGGATTCTGAACAGAAAGATCTGGGAGTTATAGTAAATACCGATATGAAATGGTGTAAGCAAATAAGTGCGTCATCGGTAAGAGCAAACAGAATTCTAGGGCAAATATTAAATGGTTTCAATAACCATGATGCAAGTATTATTAAAAGAATGTACACAAGTCGCGTTCGATCGCATTTTGAATATGCGGTCTCATGCGTATGAAGAGCTATACGAAGCATAAAAGGATTTGGTGAACTATATGGACCTAACAACACTTTAGACAAGAAGGAGACGCGGTGATCTAATACAAATGTACAAGTTCATGAGGTAATCGATACAGATTAAGAAGAGAACTTACAAAAAATTGTTTAAATGAAGTAAAAGAATCGAAAAAAATTGACTTATTAAAAAAAAAAAATAGTTTACATTTTTAAAGACCAAAATATTGTTTAGAGTCTGCTTAATCCAGACTTCATGCATAACCGTAGCAATTATCATTATTACTATTATTATTATTATTATTATTAATTTACTATACTTGAAAATTAGTTGATATTTAGATAAATATCCTTTCAAAGCCATTTACTTGTTAAAACTTATTTTTGACCATGATATTTAAAATTTTTTTTGTTTTACTAAAAAACATAAAAGCTAAATTTTTTTAAAAAAAATAAGCTTCTAGTGCATTTATCTGTTGGATTTAATTGATTTGATTTATTTAGTTAGTAATTTAAGATAAATGAACTTTCGAAGCTAGTTATTTATTAAATTTAAACTATAATATTTAAATTGTTTTTAATAGATTGATTATTTTTAATAATTAAATTAATTTTATTCCTTCAGTCAACAATTTTATGGCTAAATCAACAGTAGGTTAAATCATTGCCGAGTACCTTTACAAACAAAATATTTACCAATCGCTCAGAACGTAAAACGGGAATAAATGACTAAAGAGGAATCATAAAAAACTAGGTATGCTTTACAGCGTCAGCATAGAGAAAATTTTGCAGTGAAGCAAAATGCAATTATACCAAATCCAAAAGAAGCAACTCTTGAACCCTTTTCTGGAAATTAAAATACAACGAACAAAATTCAACCTTCTCAAACAATTCTCAAGTAATAGTAAATGAAAATTAAATTTGTAAACTAGCGAAAAAAAAGAGGAAGACCAAAAAAGAACTCCTTTTTTTAATAGCAAAAATGCTTCAAATTTTTCTAAACAAAAAAATTAGTCGAAAAAAAACGTGTTAAAACTTATTTTGAATGTTTTTTTTTAATTTGTTAATTTAAATAATCAGATAAAAAATTCAATTTTATGATTTTTTTAAATTTTGTATCAATTTAAAAAAAAATTATTTCTGTCTATGAAGCGTTAAATTTAAATTTAAAAAAATAATAATAATAAAAAAGAAAAGTTCTCTCTTATTATCGCATTTTCAGCTCTAAGAAATGCATCAAAAAAAAACAGCTCGTTCTCCTTAAAAACGCATCAGAATTTAAAAAAATTAACAGTTCATTTCTTAATAGCATTGCCAAAATTAATGACCGTATCGTTTGAATATAAAATTTAAAATAAATCATCTTAGAAGCGCATCAAAAAATCTTAAAAGTATCTAACAAAAAACAGCAAATATTAGATTTATATAACATTTTATTAATTTATTAATTATGAATTAAATTTTTAGTATTATCAGGTTAATTATTAAATCTAAAATTATAGCATTAATAAAGAATTTCCAGCTTTTTTATGGTCGACCACGTTACGACCATGCTTATTTGTTTTGTTTTTCAAGCTATTTAGTAATATGAATAAACATGAATTCAATAAATATTCATTATCTTTTCAAAAATTTGGTGCGCTGAATTATTAAATGAGATGCTTTTTTTAATGGAGATGCGCTTTTGAGATAAATTAAAATTTAATCAAAAATTTAATTTTATTGAGTTTTATAAGATACTGAAAAAAAAATTTTTTTGTTCTCAATTTATCCCCAATAGAAAAGTTTTCAAATTTTACTTTTTTTTAAAGGTTTTTGCCATGAATATTTGTTTTTAACGCAGTCCAAAAAATATAATTTTTTCGACTCTCTTTAGAATCAAAATTGAGTATTAGTAAATTTTTTGGCTTCGGAGATCACAGATTTTTAGCTAGAAAATTCAACCTTTTTGAATATTAATCTAAGATGATGTTTATGACTAATTTAAAAAAAAGAAAGATACCAACACATTTTTAAATTCAATTTTCTCAAATATATAATAATGAGTTGAAAAAATTCAAATATTAGCTATTAAATTTGTAAATTAATCTTTCAATTTAATATTGATTTAATTCATAAGCAGCAGAAAAATATTTGTAAAATGAAACTAGTGATATCAACTGTGCAGAAAAAAAGAGATAGAATTATCCGAAATTGTAAAATTTTATTTGTTTTTAAAATTAATTAAATATTTTTTAAAATGATATATAAAATTTTTGATTGTTTTAAACCGAGCATCTGTATTTTTGGGGACAATAGACTTTTAAATAATCAAGGCTTGGCGAATTTTCATTTGTTAATTTACATTCTTCAGGATCTTTATTGAGTTTACTACATTCAACGTCTTAAAAATCAATATTTAGAAAAAAATTTCTTTTGATTTTAGAATTTACCATTTTCGCAATAATCTCCATAAGTTGAGGGAAAACATGAGCATTTTTTTTGGTTTACATCCCATTTTCCAAAGTTTTTGCATTTATTTGCTACCGTTGTTATTTTTGTTGTTGTAGTGATTTTTGACGGTTCGATGGATGAAGTTTTAGTTACTTCTGTGGATGGAGTTGTAGTTATTATTTGCTTTGTTGAGCTGTTTGAAAGTTCAGAATTTTGAACTCCTAATACAATCAATCCAATAGTCAGACCAATTATAATTAAAACAACAACTATCAATATAATTGCAAGAAGCAATTTCGGTATCTTGACATCATTTTTATCATTTGAAGCCATTTTTGGATTTGGAATTTCTCTTTTTTACTTTAATTTTATCCTTTATATAGAAATTACCCAAGAAATTAATTTAAAAAATTAATCATTATAGTCGATATTTGTTAAATTATTCAAAATTAAGCGTCATACTTTATTTATTTTTTTAATCATCTTTTAATCTTTTAGATTTAAAAATATTTTAGATGATATTTCAATATAAGGTGAAATTTGTAAATTTCATCGTGTTTTATATCATTCAGTAATAAGTAAATAAAGCCTGTAATTTTTTCTATAAATGACGAGGTTTTGGGATTAAAATATCTATTTTTTTTTCTTATTTATCTAAAAATTGACATTAATCACACAGAAAATATTTACTCAAAAAAAAAGTTAATATTCTCTTGAAAATTGAAAAATGTTTTGAAATTTTTATTTATTCTATTTTTTTTTCTTAAGCAAGACAATATTTTTTAACTTTAGCTTTTTTTGCAAACTTGCACGCAAATATATATTTTAAATTATAAAAATTTACAAAAATTTTTATACATTAAATGAATAGGTTTCAAACACATGCTTATGAATAAAATATTCTTTTTTTTTTAAAAATTATTTGAATGAATTCCAAAGTACTATCCAAAAAATCAGCTACTTCTACGGAAGAAAAAGTCGTAAAACCAAAAAAGAAAGTCAAAAATGTTTTTACGTATATGGATTCTACTTATCAATTAAATGGACCAAAAAGTTTACTCTATAAAAGCATAAAAGAAAATAGACGAATTAAAGTGTGGACTAGAAGTCATTCATATGTTAGATCAATTTGCACAGGATATTTGGTCGCATTTGATCAATACTGGAATTTAGTTAGATAATAAGTGATTTCTGCATATTCTAATATATTTAATTATTTTTGAATACAGGCAATGACTGATGTGGATGAAATTTATAGAATCCCAATTAGTCAAAATGAAAGCAATTCTCAAAGTCTGAAAGAATCAGACGTTTCAAATATTGAAGAATTTAAAAATATTGAAAAAAAGCTAAATTTATATAAATCTGGTAGATTTAACTTGTTCGAAAGGCATGTTAATCAACTTTTTATTAGAGGAGACAATATTGTGACTATTAGTCTGGCTGATTAAAAAATAAAAAGCTAATTTTTAACTTATAACTTTTGAAATTTGTTAATTTGGCATTTGAAAGTCAATATTTTAAATCTTTATTTTTCTTATATTTTTTTAGATTTGCATATTAAGATAAATTTAGAATGAAAATTAAAACACAAGAAATAAAAAAAAGCATTTTAAAAAATTTAAAATTAATTCAGCAAGAAGTTGAAGCCGAAAAGCAAATTCCAAAAGATTCAGAAGGAGGAGAAAGCGATGATGATGAACAATCATTAGACTCAGATCAAGAACTTCAATTAGCTTTTGCTCGTAAAGAGCTGACTCCAGGTCTAAATGTTGCTCTACCGGCTGCCAAAGAATTTGTTTATGATAAAGTATTTATCAATAATTTATTTGTTACACACCCATAATATTCGAACAATTTTAAGGAAAGACTTGAAAGAAAATACAAAGATCTGTATTTGAGTATGAATTGGCCTGAAAGGTTGGACATAACTGTTCCAAAGTCTGAATGTCATGTAGTTCTACCGGAAAACGAATCATCTGCTTTAGTTGATAACGATTTTAAACGTGAAAGTTTTTTTTTAAAACAAGCTGAATTAAGTGTCCGAGAAGGACTGCCTAAATTAGAAAAGTTTGGAATCAAAACTAAAAGACCAGATGATTACTTTGCTGAAATGGCCAAGTCTGATGAGCATATGAAAAAAGTGAGAGAAAATTTGCTAAGTAAACATGCTGAAGCTGAACGCAGGGAAAAAGTTCGAAAGCTGCGTGAGTTGAAAAAAATGGGAAAGCAAATTCAAATCGAAAATGAGAAGAAAAAATTAGAAGCTAAGAAAAAGCTGAAAGAAGCTGTAAAACAATATAAAAAAGGTGATAAAGACAATTTGGAAATTGAGCTTGAAGAAGAAGAGGAAAAGCTAGGCAAAAGAAAACTAAATGAAGACACCGATGGTAAAAAAAACAAAAAAAATAAAACGGAAAATCAAGAAAACAATGAAAAATCAAAAATGTTAGTATATATTTTTAAGAATAGCTAAATTTTTATTTTTATACAAATAGTAAAGGAAAAAAGCAACAATTAAAGGATAAAAAATACGGCTTTGGAGGACGTAAAAAAAGATCCAAATACAATACTGCAGAAAGTTATGCTGAAGGCTTTAAAACACCTATGAATAAGAAAAATGGTAAAAATAATGGTTTTAGAAAAAACGCGTCGAAAAAATTTGCCAACAAAAATAAACCAAAAAAAAGGAAATAAATTTTTCAAATAAAACATTAAAAAAAAATTTATTTTTGGTTTTATTTAAAAATGTTCACAATCTATTGAAAAAAATTATTAATAAATCAAGTAATCAGACACATAAGATAGTCGTTAAGTTTATTTCTCAAATAACTTTTTAAAAATATTCCAATTGAACTAAAATTAGCAAGCTGTATGCTTTAAAATTGTAATTTTTTTTTAAATTATTTTTATTTTCTAAAGATAAAAATTTAGCAAAAATTATTTCTCGAAAAAGATAATGACTGAAAATAAAACAGATCTATCTAGCTTTTTGTTCACGTCGGAAATTCATCTTGAAGAAGAAATAGAAAAAAAATCAACTTGTCAATCTGATTTGGAACATATGAGTAGGATTGAATTTCGTTTGCCAAATTCAATAGAGCATTCAAAAATTTCATTTGATCAAGATGGTGATTTGGTAACTGATCGAGCAGACAAACATTATGTCCTTTTCATAAAGCATGAAACTAAAACAAAATTAGACAAAGTGGGTCTTCAGCTGTGGCGGTCAGCTTTTTTTCTTACAGACTATTTGCTAAATAATCTAGATCTAATAAAAGATCAAATAGTTGTGGAGCTTGGAGCTGGTTTAGGAATTACTAGTTTCATTGTATCTATTTATTCGAAGGCAATATTTTGCACTGATCTAGAATATATTATTCAAAAATCTGAGCAAAATTGGATAAAAAATCAGGAAAATTTGAAAGATCTAGTTGATTCTAGAGGTTCTATTTTATTCAAAAGTCTTGACTGGTCTGATTATGAAGACATATTTGAAAAATTGTCAAAATCAAATTCAAAATATGATTTTAATGAATTTGATTTAGATATTTTTAAAAAAGCTAGTGTTTATTTGGCCGCCGATGTTATTTATTATCAAGATATAACCTTGAATTTTTTTAACATAGTTTTCAAGCTGATGACAAATGGAGAGAAGAAAGACAAAATTTGCATTATTGCAAATGAAAAGCGAATTAACTTTGATTTAGTGAGTCTTTCAATAACTGATGTTGCCTTTGATCTTTTTATTAAATGCATGGATGATTTAAATGATTACGAAGATAAAGAGACTGGATATTTATTTAAAACTTTCAAAATATCAACATCAAACTTGAGCAATTATTTTAACTATAAACGATCTAAATATTTAGAAATATGGGCTATTAAAGCTATTGTTAAAATTTGAACAGTCAGTTTATTTTTAATTTTAAAATGCATTAAAAATCAAATTTTTTAAATTAATTTTTTTTAAAGTTAAAAATGTCCACATCGTTTTTCAAAATTTTTTGTCCTTTTTTTGAAAAAATTAACACAAATAATATGCGCGAGATACTATTACTTTCATTTATAATAGGGAATTTTAATAGAGAGAATTAATCCTTTCATGGTTAATTTTTTAGCTATGATTTTCACACATTTGATTTTAAAATAGTAAGATAAATAGCAATAATTTATTTTGGAAAATTATTTGGACCATTTGTAGTTCACAAGGTTAAATTTTTATTAAAATAACTAGACAATTAATTCTCAACTAAATATTCTCAAGCATATTATCATTGAATAAATAATAATAATAATAATTATTATTTATTTAATATCGATATTTTAATTTTTTTTTAGCTTGTAATTTTTATATATCCGATTTGGTCTAATAAAAAAGATTTTTGGTTAATTATATTTAATTTAAAAATAAACTTATCTTGAAGAACATATGCATTTGAAATAACGATATAACTTTATCTTGGAACAAAAGATCAACAAAGAGCTTAATTTTAAGTCATATAGTTTGAAAATTGTTCTAAAATAAACACTCAAAAACCGGACGGCTTTTTTCGGCTCTTTTTGCTAAATTTTTTCTTTTTTTTAGTTAAATAAATTTTAATCATTATTGAAAAATTTTCTTTAATCAAAATTCTAAAATCAAAAGATAATAAAATAATTTTATTTTTGTTACAAAATATGCTTATTTTAATGGAATAAAAACAAACAAGAAAAATAGGAACAAAGGGTCAAAAAAAAACCCAATTTTTGAGTGTAAAATAAAAAAACATATTGTCAAGTCAAATCAAAAAGCTGTTTTACTAAATTTTATAAAGATTATTTACAAGTTTACTTAAATAAAAATCAAATATATTATTTATTTTGTTCTATAAAGATTTAGTATTCTTTGTGCATTGTGTTGAAACCAAACTAAACACAATTAGCAACATGGTCATTTTAAAATAGAGAAACTTATAAAGTAGTCGTTCAATTTTTAATTATTAAGAAGAAATAAATATATTCTCCATTTTATAATGTAAATTTTAAATGAATGACCTATTTCAGTTTATTTTTGTATAGATGATGACGAATCTACCTTTTATTTTTTCATTCAAACATAAATTATGATTTAGTCCTAACAAAAATTTTTAGACACTAAATTTTCTAGAATGAATCTATTGACCGATTTTAAATTTAACTCTTTCATTTTTATCGACTAGTCGAATTTGAATTTCATTGAAAATTTCTCAGCATATCTATTTAGATTTAAGATTAATCATGCAAAGTTTTTGAGAGTAAAATGAGCAGATACGAACAAGACAATACACGAAATAATCAAAACAGTTATGTCGGTCAAAACATTAGACCTAACATTAGATTGCAAGGAGGTCCTGGACTCGGTACATACTCTGGCAGGGAATCGAGTATTGGCGATGACGGATTCGATCAGCAAGACAATCGTTCAATTGGTTCTACACCTTCCAAAATATCGAAATTTACTTATAGTGAATATCCCCAAATCAGACCGACCAACCCTTTGTACACAAGTACTCACACGATTAAAACATCAGCGTCACATGCATCTCGAGCCAGCACAATGAATACAGTGAGTCGCAGGCAAAAATATAATCCCAATTCGCCAAGACGACTCTATGATTGGAGATGGATCGGAGCCTTAGCTGTGCTCTTGTTTTTCCCTACAGGATTAATTGCATTTGGTCTAGCATTTAAGGCAAGAACAAAATTTAAAGATGGTTTTATTGACGAGGCGAAAAAACTCAATAATCGAGCTTATGTGTTATGCATACTTTCTTTTTGTTTAGGAGTGGCTTGGATTTTGACTGCATTTTTCATGATGGACAGATGGCCAAGAACTAATGGATAAATTAAAAAAAATTGATTTTAAAAAAATGTTGATTGCATTTAAGTTTTTTGTTTCTAGTTGTATTAGTTTTACATCATTTCTAAATATTCAAACATCTTATTCGTTGCGTTATTCCTCCTATTTTTTATTATGAAAATTTGTTTTTACTGTTGTTTTGAATACTAAAAGTTAATTTTTAATACTCAATTTATTTTAAAAATAAATCTTTTTTATAAATTTTATTCTCTATCAATGAGTTATAATTATCAATAAGAATAGTCTTAGCAGTTGGATTCAAATAGTGTCTGTTTTTTCAGCGATAAATGATGTTAAAGCTTAATATCAATTTACAAAAACTATTGAATCTAATTAAACCTAGAGACATTTTTGCTCCTAAAAAATAATTTTATCTTTAATTCTATTTTTATAAAATTAATGATTTAGCATTTTTACTTTTTATACTTTTTTTTAAGTTTAAAAAAATATTTTAACTCATAAGATTCGTGCATTTTTTTTTGAAATTTCGATTTTTAAAGTCCAATTTCATTACAAGTCATCAACATAGATCTCTTTGAATCAAATAAAATATCAAAGTAAGATCACAAAACTAAAGAACGAATTGAATAAATATGCCATGTTGCCCTAAAACGGCTTAAGACTAAAGTTTTAATAAGAGGAAAATTGGTGGAGTATTTTGAGTTTAAAATATAAAATAAATTCAGATGAATTAAAAGCAACCTAGAATTTATAAATTTTTTTTAAAAAATGTAAAAAAATTTTGATAATAAAATATTTTTAAATTTTTAAACTTTCTTATTCAAAATTTAATTAGAAAATGTTTGAATTCTTGAATACAAAGTTAAACTTTTTTTCTACTTTTCTTTTTTGTTTATTTAAAAATAACTTACAAACACTTCTGTTCCGAACAAAAAGTTCAAAAATTTCAACAGCTTATATGAAAATTTTAGTAAAAATATTATTTAGTAAAAATTAAATCATAAAACCTAACTTTTACCTATCAACTTTAAACTTCTTACTCTCAATTCATTAAATTTGTATTGTATTATCTTGTTATAATCATTTTTTTGCTCTGATATACTCATAAAGTTTTTCCTTTTTAATATTTAGTTCTACATTTCAAACACTAGGCCTATGATCCATTCTGAGTGGCCTGAGGTTTCCTCAAAAAAATATTTAAAATAAATATTTAAAAATAAAAAAAGCAAGCGTTTATTCAAGCACTTGTGTGAGAAATTTAGAGTTATTACTTGAAGATTAAAATTACTTATTAGTTTTTTTTTATTTACTTAATTTCTAAAAAATAAGTTTTTTAATATAAAATTCTCATTAATTAAGACCAAGTTTGATTGTTTATTATCAGATATTTTGAAAGTTGATAGCAATTAATTAATTTCAAATACTTGATTTGAGTTTTTATAGTCTAATATGTATATTATCTTTATTTCGAATTTACTTTTTACAAAACTAATAAAAATAATTGAAAAAATTTTATTTTAATAGTGCTGTATATTTTTTAACCATTTGCCTTATTTGAAATTTAAGATTTTTTTTTTCAGTTTAAGAAAAAGTAAAAAAGTTTTCAAAATTAATCATAGCTATTTTAAGTCAAATTTGAATACTACATTGAGACAAATTTTATCTTTACTTGCTCTGTCACAGAGTTTATATTCACAAGTAATAATCATAATTTATTTACTTTTTTTAACTAAGTAGGAAATTTAATACTAACATGACGTTTTTTATTCTATACTAAAATATATTAAGCATATTAATCCCAATTCATTAGAGAAATAAAATATTCGTCTTAATCCACAGAAAAATCTATTCGATTAATTAATCCCTGGACCAAAAGGAAGAAAGCACAAATATTTTCTTAGCTATTAATTTTAGATAGACTTTTTATTTTCGAAAATAAACAGCGTCGCTTAAGTCACGCGAAATGAATTAAAATAATAAATTCATAGTTTTATATGTCGTTCTCTTATGTACTCATTCCACTAATTTAAAAAATTAGAAAAAAAAATATGATGTATCAAACGTCTCAAATAAATTCACAGAGCCAGTCCATGCAACAGCCGGGTCTCATGTCCAGCAATCAGTCTATTATACCCCAGCATCAACTAATGCAAATGAATCCGAACTATCCAACCGACTTACAAATAAGTGACATTGACAAAGAAAAGGAGAAGCAGGCGAGAGAAAACCATTGCGAAATAGAGAGACGCAGACGAGTCAAAATGGCTGCCTATTTTAACGAGCTGTGTCTAATGGTTCCTACATGCAATAACCTTCAGCGCAAACCGGACAAATTAACCATATTAAGAATGGCCTCTTCGCACATGCGCAATCTTCGACAAGCTAATTCGGGCTCCATTAATCAGTCAATTAATGACAGCAGCTATAAGCCTTCGTTTTTGACCGATCAAGAGCTAAAACATTTGATACTAGAAGCGGCTGACGGGTTTCTATTTGTTGCTCAATGCGACACTGGCAATATTATTTTTGTAAGTGAAGCAGTTCAGCCAGTTTTGTCATACATGCCTACCGAATGGACAAACAGGTCTCTATTTGAATTCATTCACCCGGATGATTTAGAAAAAGTAAAAGATCAATTGTCAACACAAGAGAATTCAATTAATTCGACTGGCAGAGTGCTCGATTTGAAGACTGGAACTGTCAAAAAAGAGGGTCACCCAAACTCGATGCGAAGTCATATCGGTTCAAGACGCAGCTTCATTTGTCGCATTAGAGTTGGTCATTCAAACACGCCTTACTTGGATGGCATGAGCTATTCTACTGGTTCAGGTGTTTGGTCCAGTAGTTCACGATCAAATCGCAACAGGAATCAAATTCAAAGCGACGACAAACTTGGAAATGGATATGCAGTGCTTCATGTTACTGGATATACGAAAATTTGGCCTCCCAATTCCGTCGCTCATCAGTCGAACAATAACCAAAATTTGATTGATCATGGACTGTACAATTCCTATCCTGGGCATCATGGCTTAATGGGCTCTCATTTAGATGATCAAACTAACTTTCACTTGATAGCTATTGCTAGACTTCAAATGACTAGCACACCTAACGATCTGATCAACAATTCAAATCTAGAATTTGTTACCAGACATGACCAAAACGGTCTGATAACATTTGTAGATCAAAGGTATTTATTTTCATCATTAAACATTTTTTTTAAACTTTTAATTTTAACTTAACTCACATTTACAATCAAAGATAAAAATTAAAATTTTCTCTTTTGATAAGCTTCTTTAGTTATTTCTATACCAGCTTTGGCTTAACTGAAAAACTAAAAGTTTAACATTTTTAGAATAAAAGTAAATTTTAGATTGATTGATTGATTTAAGGTATTGTAAATTTCCAAAACAATTTGAACAAAATTTATTTCTATTTTGATAAATTAAAATTAACTAAAATAAAATATATTTTAAAAAAATATTTCAACATATTTTTATCTAAAATAATTTTTCTGATTTAAATAAAATACAAAAATTAAAATATCAATAAGATTTAAATTAATTATTGATTTTGTTTATCTTAAAAAAAAAGAAAATGAAATTTTTATTCTAGACAAAAAAGTGTGTTACAGTATTTTTTTAAATATATTTCATTTTACTAAATTTTAATCAATCAAAGTAGAAAGAAATTTTGTTCGATTTGTTTTTTAAATTCACAATACCTTGATTTAAAAGCATTTAAATTAAGCATCTTGATTAATTCACTTTTTTCAATCTGAGATTTGTTTTTTAAGCCTCATTGAAATATAAAATTTTTAATTTGATCAATAGTTATTTTTTGATTATTATTAAATATATGCTAAAAAAAATATTTTAAATAAATTAAAAAATTAATTACTAATTTTTTCATACAATGGCTAATAATAATTTAACTATTTTTTTAATGAATAAAATAAAAAGCAAAGTTATTTTTCAATTAGAATTATTCAAATTTTAGGACACTTTTTTTTACTAAAATTGAAATGAATTAATTATTAAGTGTTTCACAGATCACAGTTAAAGATAAAAAATTCAGATATTAGTTTATGCATGAAAAATTTTGATTCAAACTAGTTCTTTTAATTACACTGCTTAGTTTACAAACATGTATAAATCCATTCACTCAGAATTAAAGCCTAAAGTTAATTCTATTGAATATTTGTCAAAACTTAATTAAGAAAAACAAATAAAAAATCAATATGTTTGAATATCAACAATGTTAGTGCATGACTATGCAAAAGCACGTACATTTAATAATCAATTTATTTTTAAGAGTAACGCAAATATTGGGCTATCAGCCAAACGATTTGCTCAAAAAATACTTGAGTGATTTTTGCATAATTCAAGATCAGCAAATGTTTAAAGATCAATTAAAGCAGATATATGAGACCAAGCAAACACAGCCTGTTCAAATCACCTTGCATTTACTCTCTCAATCGAGTTCGCCCCAGTCATCGCCAGACTCATCGCAAAATCAAAATGTACTTATATTTAAAACAAGTGCATATGCATTTTGTAATCCATGCAATGAACAATTCGAATTTATTGTCTGTACACATACATGTCAAAACGTTCCATCAACTGATATGAACCAAAACAGTAATGTATATCCGCCAACTTTGTCAAGCAGCACAAATCTGCATGATTTAAATCAATATCAATCCTATCATGGCATGCAGCAATATCAAACCAATATGCCACTTCAAACAAATCAAAATCAAGCTCAAGCTTATCACTTAAATCCACATTTATCTCAAACGCAAAACTCGATTTACCAGTCAACTCCAAATATTGGAAGCTATCTAATGATGCCTAGTAAATTTTATATACTTAATAAGAACTAAAATTTTTAAAATACTTTCTTAAAGATATGAACACTCATGATATGTACTCGAATGCGGGCCAAACAAGCAATTCACCTTTAGTTGTTGCTTCATCAAGTTCGCAACCGTCTTCTAATCTTACAATGCTGCACAATGTTCCAAATGGAAGTTCTTCCTCAACTCCAAATCAGACTTGGTCCTCCGGAACGACTAATTTTTAATTTAATTTTTTTTTACTCTCAAATTGTAGATTTAATCAATTAGATATGAAATAATCATTTTATTTAAAGAAATAACTAGAATTCAAGTCATTTTCAACAAAAAATCTGACATGTTCGAGTTAAATTTTGCCTAATGTTGTCAGTTCCCGGTCAATCATTCCGTAAGACATCGCTATGATTAATTTATTGAACGATTGAAAAATGACTTTAAACTAAAAAAGACGTATTTTTAGATATTAGATCACAAAATTCGATATATTTTTTAATTTGTGACTAAAACTAATTGGCTTTTATTCTAAAATTTTAATTAATCGCTTTTTTTTTTTGCTTAATTTTTGTTAATTGTATTTTGATTTGTTAAATTTTAAAATTGAATTATTTAGAATAAAATTTTAAAAAATTATTTCATTTTAATTTGTAATTTTTTGATTTTACCAAAATAGCTTATAGTGCAGTGTTATAGCTAAATGGATGACCATACTGCCTGCCTAAATAAATGTTACGAATGTTAACAGGCTAATTCTTAAGATAGAAATATAAAACCCAAATTTATTTTTAATTTTTCTTTTAAAGGCGTAAATTCGTATTTTATAGTAAATATTATTCATTTCGTAGTAGTGTGACTGCATCTAAACATAACGACTTTTTTTTCGTAAAATATCTTCTTCCTAGTGTAATCTCATATTGCTCTAAACTGATATACTAAATTACACTAGCAATATGTGAATAACATCCAACTGTTCTTGCACCTACTTTACAATGACAGTACCATGATTTAGAAAATAGACTTGTTATGTTTAGATGCAGCAACACTAGTAGTAGTTAGTATTAGTTTAAAACTGCAGCTTAGAGGTTATCTAAGCATAGCCCTAGAGAGCTGTAGCAGTCGCTTCTGTTTGTTTTGTCATCCAACTATCAAGTTATGTCTCGGAAGACAATTTTTTATTCTTTCACGAGTTAGACAATAACTATTTCTTCTCAATTCATATCATTGACTACCAGTTTTTGTATTAAAACTGTAATTGATTCCGTTATTAAATTTAATTTCTTCATAATTGTTTACCAATTTGTACATCTGTCCATCTTAATCACCTCTTAATCTCCTTGTACTCAAATTAGTTAAATCTAGCCTCAACAAGCGTTGTTGATAACCTAAGCCACTCATTTTTAAAATCAACTTAGTTGCTCTTCTTTGAACTTTTTCAAGTTCATTTATATCTTTTTCTAAATAAGGACACCATGCACTGATAGCATATTCCAGGTGTGGTCTAACCATTGAACAATA
>VANL01000459.1:0-33672 GCA_006352455.1 Brachionus sp. 'Tiscar' | reverse complement strand
GCAAGCTAACCAAATATAACTTGTGTTGTTCTACAAGAGGTTAGACTTGTCGCAGAAAACTACTACTACTACTACTAAATATTTCAAAAACCGATGCTGCGAATCACTTTATCTAGGAAGGGATTTAAAGAAAGACGACATATATCAATCGAGAGCTAAAAGGCCAAAGTCTACAAAAAATAATCTGGTCGTCCAACATCATGGAAAAAAGAAAAACTGGCTAAACTAAAAAATTGACTAACAATAGAAAAGGTGTAAGTCAGCGAAAACTTGGAAGAAAATTCAGTGTTCATCATTCTTCAATCAAAGTATCGTAATATTGGATGATGGAAAAAATATTGAAATGCTGGATATTATACAATAATGATAAAAAAAATGTGCATAAAATATTCGTTTAACTGGAAAAGAAATGTTTACAAAAAAAATTCTTGGATAGCAATTTCTGAGCGCGAAAAGTAAAGTGTTTTACTCTTGTCCAAATCAACTGCTATAAATTCAAAGGTTTATATCAAAGAATTTTTGAAAAGACGACTTCTACCATTCATTGAAAAGTATCACAGGGACTATAATTATTTGTTTTGGCCTGATTTAGCAAGTGCTCATAGATCTGCTGAGACGATTTCTTGAATAGATGAAATGGTTTTTTAATGCACCAAAAGACATTAATCCTCCAAATGTTCCACAAGCAAGACTTATAGAGGACTTTTGGGAATCTTGGCACAGAATGTCTATGAAGGAGGTTGGCAAGCAACAACATAACAACAATTTATTCCACATATTGAATTATTTTTGAAAAAAATTTATTTAAACTTTTTACAATCTCTGATGTTAAGTGTTTTTTGACAGAATTAAGATAAACAGCTGACAACTGTGAGTTGTCTCTGCACAAAAAAAAATTTTTGATTTGGCTTTTACCATTCTTAAGCTATAAAGGCTTGAAATTTGTTTAACTAATTGAACCCGTTAATTTTGACTCCTATTTCTTTTAGTATTTATTTTTTTTACTCGATAAAAATATATCTAATTTTTTACATTTTAGAATACTAATTATATGTATTTAATACAGAAATAAACAGATACTTATTATTCCTTGAAAAATTTTATGTAGAGAAAAATTACCAAAATACTCATATTTAGTTACATATCCATCTGAGTCAAGCCAATTTATGCATTCAATTAGAAAAACTGTTTGATAAGCTGTACCATTTTTGGAATCGATTCGACATGTTCCATTGTAGGGTTTTTTGTTTACTTTTAAATTTATAGCAGATGTACCTGTAACAGATTGATTATATTCGTTATAGATAGTTATGTCAAAATTAATTTTCCAAAAGTCGATATTCTCAAAATAATCGAAAAGAGAATTAGATATCGTTAGTTCTGTTGTATCATGTCCCATTGTAAAATTATTTAAACAAACTTTATTCATAATTTTCCACTGTGATTCTAATTTATAATATAATCGGTATTTATAGTCTATTTTTTTAGCATTTATACATCCATTTACACATTCACTTTCTATTATCAACTGGTTTGCTGCGTTAACTCTATAAAACTTGTTAAAACGTATGCAAAAACCTGGTATTCGACATCTAGAAAAATAAAATATCGCCTTTAACAAAAATTAAAAAACAAAACTAAATTATATAAATTATTTTGCCAGTTTAAAAACTACTTTTAAGAAAACAAAAGTAAATATTTAAAAATCATATCTTTATAAGAAATGAGCAAAAATAAAAAAAAATGTTAAGAAACAGAAACTATCTTAAGACCATTTTTAGCATTATTTTAATCAGTCTTGGACATTTCTATATTTAACTAAATAATAAAATAACAAAAGAATGCTTTTAAATTATTAGTATTCTTAAATTAAATTAAAATTTAGCAATTTACTTATATTTAAGAAAATATAAAAATAATTATTTTCAGTATTTTTTTATCTTGGCTTGATTTTAAATCGGCATTGTGAATTTTGGAACAAAAAACAAAAACAAACTTAAAATTGAAATAATTTTTTTTTTTTGTCGAAAACTTGACAGAGTTTTTGGACAGAATATATTTAGGTGATACAAGCTTTCTATCAACTAATACATTTTTCAGAGCAAGTTTTTTGTTCCAAAATTCACAATGCCTTTTAAATCCATATCTATCTTATCCTTATAAAAAAAAAACAAACCTTGTTGAGCCCTCTGGAACTATTGGAACATTTAATTTTTCTATTTTGACGAATTGAAAATATCTGATATTTAAATAATATGTTTCTACCAAAAATAGTGAAAAGCTGTTTGGATCAAATGGCCAACTTTTAGCTTCAATCTTCAATATTTTAGAATTTTGATAAAAACTAATTTTGTTTTTATCATTTATGCATTCATTATAAACATTGGAATTTTTTTTAAAACTAGCTAAATCATGCTTTTTACTTGTTATACTTTCAAATCTTTTATCGTTTATATCAAATGTGTCGTTTATTTGTTTAATGTTCATTTTGAAACAATAAAAATTGACACTTTCTGAATTGCTAATATTGTATAAGAAATCCATGTCATAAGCATGATTTATTGTATCTAATTTTATACTTTGTTCAGTTCCTATTCGGAGTAAATCAAGTCCATTCTCAAGGCTAAATAATGCTATACCTCCAGGCACTATTTGAATATGTGTTTCTATCAAATTTTCATATCGACTTAATTTACTTCCAAAATTTATTTTCAATTCAACTTGAAAGTTGAGTTTGTATAAACCATAATCAAGAGTGTTGCTTCTTATTACCAAATTATACGCATAAATTGTAGGATTATTTATCAATTCAATGCTTTTGTTGCCAACAGTTTTGTTCGGAAACATAGGATATATAGTCCATCTTTTTTGTAAAATATATTCCCTTTCGATATTAAATTCAAAATTCATATGCATCATTATAATATCTGAGCGATAAAATTTTTTTGGATGAGTAACATTTTTTATATCAGTCATATCGATCTCTGGTTCACTAATAATTTCTAAATAAAAATATTAAGTTTCAAATATTAAGACTAAAATTGAATAATATTTGCGATATTAAAACCTTAATTTCTTTATACTTTTATATTAATTTATTAAGTTTTTTTCATTCTTTTTCTATTCATCAATTATGTGAAAAAAATAACAAAAAAACCGATTTTTAGAATAAACATTTAACTAAATTTATTTTTTATTTAAATTATTGGAAAATTTTTAAAATATTTTTACTCGTCTTAACATTAAAAGTTTAAATTTGAACATTATCTCAAAAAAATAAAGTTTAAAAATGTATAAAGATATCTTTAATCATTTGAGTTATCCAGGTTGTATGTGTTCAAAAATCAATAATATTGTGAAAAGATTAATATGGACAAACGAATCAATTTGCAAAATTTTATCTTCATTTGCTTTTCTCATTTAATTATTTACAAAATTTTTTTCCTTGATAGTTGTGATCTAATAGTAATTTAAAATGTAATTTTTGACAATAATAAAAATGTTTTTTTAAATTTTGAATCACATTCAATTCTTATTTCAAAAAACTTATAAGCCTAAAATTCCAAAGCTGACAGAATTTCTCACATTTTTGTTGCCCTCTCTAAAAGTATATCTTATTTTTCTTATTCAATTAAATATATAAATACACTTATCTGCCATACAATACTCAGTGAAAATTTGCGTTTAGTCATTGAGGCTATTGCAGTAGTTAATAAATTTTGAAAATTTTGAAGATGTCATTTTGAAATATTTTTTAAATTAAAAAAAAGAGAGCTTTCTTTTTTTTTGACTTTTCAATTAAAAATAATTCATAATTAGACAACAACGCTGAAGAGCTTCTCTTGTATGTATCATTTTAATGTGAATTTCTTTTATTCAAGATGTTGACTGACATCGCCAATGTTTTTAAGTAAAAAAGTTGGTGGTTCCAGCGTTAAAAATGATTTTGGATCCTCCTAAAGCTTATCCGAGCAAAAAAAAATATTTTTTCGCTTTTAAGTGTCACTATTTAAAACATTATTTCTTAATTGTAATTTTAATTTTTTTAAAGAATTGTAAAAACAAAACGAACAAAAATTCTTCCTTTCTTGATCGATCAAAATTTTGTAAAAAAATATATTTAAAAAAATACTGCAACATAGTGCAACAAACTTTGTAGGACCTTTGTTACCAAAAATAATTTTCCTGATGTAAATAGAAGACAAAAATAAAATATCAATTAGATTTAAATTGATTATTGATTTGGTTTACCTAAAAAATGAAAATAAAGCTTATATCCTGGGTAAAATCAAAGTTCTACAAAGTTTGTTGCACTATGTTGCAGTATTTTTTTAAATATATTTTTATAAATAGAACAGAGTTGCTTAAAAATCCCAAGTCTCAAGTCAAGTCCAAGTCCGGAATTTTTTTTTTTTTTTTTAGTCCGAGTTAAATTCAGAATCCAAGGTGGTCTAAACATATAATAAATCTAAAAAAATTAAGCGCATTTAATTTAATTATGCTTAAATAGGAAAAAAATAAAATTTGAAAAATCAAAAAATTTAGCTTTGTCTCATTTAATTGCACTCTTAATTTAAGTATTCAACCAAACACCTTTGTTAACTCTTATATATTTTTTATCCAAGTTATGGAACACAATTATCAAATTTATATTTCCAATATAATAAACAAATTTTAAACAACTCTGAACTAGAATATTTGTTAATTTTGTTTTTGAAATTCACAAGACCTTAAAGACGAAAATATGTTGTTCCACTTAGTGAAAAGTATCCAAGCTTGTTCGTCAAACCTATTTGGTTAAAAGTTGTAAAGAGACTCAAGCAAGCACTGTATTTACAAAAATTATTTCACTGTTAATACCAAATTCTTCTGATCTTTCAACATAAAAACTTAAACAAATTAAAAACTCTTATTCCAATTTAATAAATATATGGTTATTTTTGAAATCATGTATTTTTTTAGGCTATAAGTTTTTTTAATTTTGCCTCTTAGTTAAAAACTTTTTTTCAGAAATGTTAAATGTAAAAAATCCAACATTTACTGTAAGAGAGATAAATTTGAAGCTTAATTCAATAATACTACAAAAAGATTTAAAAAAGACAGTAAAAAAATCGATTAAATTCCAATGTTAGTGTTAAGTGCTAATTTTGTTTTAAATAATTCCAAAGTTTTTTTTTTTACTATATTTTAAATCTATTTTGATTTGGTTTTTATTCTAAATTTGTAAATTCATATCAGCTTTTTAACAACAAAATTGATCGGAAATTCAAAGAATTTCTAGCTGGTAAAAAAGGTGAATTAGAATTTATTATAAATCTAATCTGTTTTTTTTCTGAATTTTAAAAATTCCAATAATTAGAATATTTGTAAATTTTACCTTGAAAGCATTCTGTTGAAATATTTTCTGAAAATCTGCTTTTGTGTTTTATCTGGCAATCATCTGATTCTTCATATAAATCGTTGGCTCTGTCTCTATAATCGATTCGAATGACTCTATCTAAAAATTATTTAGCAAAAAAATTTTGAATATTAACTTTTACATTACTTTTATTTAATGAAATATGGACCAATACATTAATAGAACTATTGGCCAATTTAATCTGGATCTGATAATTGTTTTTAATTTCATAGGTTTTGCTAATCAGTAACATATCTAAATGATGGCTAGTTTCTACTACAGAGTGAATCAAAAATGCTTTATTATGTTTCATTTTTGTGAAGCTTTTTGTGGTTTCATTAAAAATTAAATCAGGAAAAAGACTGCCAGTAACTCCCAAGCTGGCTGTCTTATTTGACATTAACAAAAAGCTTCCTTTCTTAATTTTCTCTCGATTATTTAAAAAAAATTCATTCCATCCTTTTTTCAAATTTAATCTAACTTTTACATCTGAATGCTTTAGTGAATAGATATTAAAATTTTCTTCATAAAGTGTGCATGGCTTTAAAGATCCACATTCTTCAACTGATACAATTTCTAAATCAATGCTTCCAGATTCCAATGCATATATTCTAAAACCAATTAAATACGAATCATATTTAAACTCGGTATTAATTAAAATGTAATGATCAGAATCTTCTACACAAAAAGACGAAATATTTGAAATGGGCCCGAAGTAATTAATCGGGATAAATTTTGAATTGTTGAAAATTTCAAACTCACAATTTCCATAATTAATAAAAATTGAATCATTTACTGACTGTGAGACAATTAACAATGAACAATTTACTTGAAGATCGTTCACTTCGCATAATACATCTAAACTTTTGTCTTAAAAATAATCAATTAATCAAAATAAAAAATAAAAAAGTTTTATTTTTTGAAAAATTGAAGCTTTTACTAATTTCTATTTTAGCTATATTTCTGGGAATAAAAAAAAATATATGGAAATATTCAAATTAAAAGAGTTAAAGAGCTCTTTTTAAAAATTTTTTTTTCAATATTCTTATTGCTCATTTTGTCCTCATTCAAGGTTATTTAAAAAGAGGGTATACATTATATTTAAAAATCTTAAAAAAGAGGCTCAAAAATTTTAATCAAATTTTCAAAGTCTTTTTCTTTTAATCTGCAAAATTAAAACTAAATTTATGTAAAAATTTTATAAGTTTTCTTACAGTAATTCACATAAAATTGTTGAATTTTGGATCCAAGCTGAAGCTCGTATTGTCCAGGCTGTTGAAAATATTTGTTTATTTTTAAATTGGACAAATAAAAATTTGTATCTATTAGACATTTGAAAGAAAAATGTGAATTTTTATTTTTATATGCTTTTGAAAGTAGTGTTTGTTTAAAAATCAAATCCGATTCATAAACAAATGAATCACTATCTAAAATTATTTTTGCAGTTGAATTAGAATCGATGACAATAATAGATCCCTTTGGAACTGTCAAAATTTTGTCTAAAATAATTTTATTTTTACCAATTTCAGCATTCAAATACCAAGTCCCAATTATAAATTCTTCTTTTAAACTAACGCTTTTATTTCTGTACAGGTAAACTATTAAATTTCCTGAATTGTAAACTTCAAACTCGAAACCAATTAAGTTTGCTTCAAATCTAAATTCTGTGTTAACCAAAAGCAAACTAGATTCGTTTGAATATGTACCTTGGGATTTAGAAGATTTTAAAAAACCAAAACCATTCATCAACTTTCCATCATTACTCAAACCATAAGATGCACACTTGCCAAATTTAAAATTAAATATTTCGTTTTTAGTTTGGGATATGAGAATAATACGACAATCAAGTTTATTATCGTACACAGTATTTTCACAATAATAATCTGAATATGTTAAATCAATAACAGCTATTTGCTTGGAAATTAAGTCAGTTTTATTTTGGATCATTAAATTTAGATCATATTGACCTGAATTTTCAAATTTATGACTTAAATTGAAAAATGAATGAAAAAATTTTAAATCAGTTATCGGTTTAACTAATATTTTGTAATAATATGAATGATTTATTTTGTTAAAATGAAAAAATATTTTTTCATCAATTTCTTGTCTTGAAACAATTTTCAAGTCTGAAAATAGAGCGCTTTCGGTTGATTTCATTTGAATGGATACATTTTTTGGGTCCAAAATCACCAAACAGTTATTAGCAATTTTTACTGGTTTGACAAATATTCTATTATGATCAACTTTAAAAACATTAAGCTCCCATTTGTTTAGTCTGATAAATTCTGTTTGGTTATAAAGATTGGTTAAAATATGAGACTTCAATGTAGAATATATATTACGGCTGCATACAATCTTTCAATTAAAAAGTAATTAATTGAATTCAAATTTGTCAAATGTTTGAAATTATGTGATTCAAAATATTAAGATGAAAAGCATATAATTATTTAGTATATTTTTTTCTTATTTTTAAATATATTATATTTAACCTTTTGGTTTTAGAATTCTTTATTAAATTCTATTTTTATTTTTTTTAAACTTTTAGAAATTTTTGTTCAATTTTAACGCATAATAAACCCAAAAATTCAAAATTATAAATTGAATTCCGAGTCAAAAGTTCAGAATAACTATGAGCAAATATATTAGTGATTTCAGTGATTAGCACCATGAAAAATAATGTACAAACTTCTGCAATAATAATAATCATTTTATCTACATTATTAAACTTCCTGTTCTTAGGATTTTATCAAATAAATAAATAATTAAACTTAAAAGTAAAAAATAAAATAATTGATCCTCGAAAATCAAGAATTTTGATTTTTAATTGAGGTAAGAAAAAAAGGAATAAAAAATTGACACAACAATAACGCAACATTTATAGTTTTTAATTTTAAAAAAAAATATATAGAAAAAAATTTTCGACTACTTAAATTTAAATTCAAATATTTTTATAATTAAATGCTTCAGAATTTTGAATTATCTATAATATTTGTATTTTAGTTGAAAAATTGAAATTATTATTCAGATTTTATTCATCTTGCTAAAAAATTATATTTAACTAAAATTATTTTTGTGTTTTTTCTAATTAAATTTTTTTATTAGTTTATTTTTATATAAACATTCATTTTTGTTTTAATTTTTTATATCTTCAAAACTTTTACTCGGAATTCAATTTAAATCGTTTTAATATTTCAAATTTTGTACTGCTTTTTTTTAAAAATTAAAAAACAAATAATTATTTATTTATATGAAAAATCTGTTAAATAAAAATGATAGTTTAAAATTTTTAAATTGAGTCAAATTACTCGTTTGGTGTTTCTAGCTATAAAATCATGTTCCTAAAATTATTGATACGACAAAATAATATGGGCTCTATTTTAACATGTCTTTTCATGGGATAATTTAATTTTACTTATTTCAAAAAATAACATCATAATTTAAAAATAAAATAAAATAAAAAATAAATTTTCTGTATGAGATAATACCTTGGCATTTTAGTTAACAATTTCAATATCACTAATATTTAATTATTGCATTATTTGATTTTGCAAAAATTAACTACTCAATTATTGACTCGCTATAACCTAACATTTTAAGGTAAACAAAGATATTTGGTCAGGAAGCTACTTAGAGAGTTGCAGTCCTAATTTTCGTCATCTTCCACATCCCATCCCCCAAAAAAAAAAAAAAAAATCAACGTTTCTCTTATATATTTATTTAGAAACTATCTAATTTTTTGTCCTATTTTAGTTCAGTTTTTTTGTTTAAGCCTGTCTCATTTCAAACTTTTTAATCTTAAATTTATTAATTTGATTTTATTTTACTTCTAAAATGCTGTCTATAAAGAAGTACACTTACTTCTATAAAGACTTGGATGAAATAAGCCAAACCCAATAATAATAATAATAATAATAAATTATTTGCATTTTGCAAAAATTAATAATTATTTATGCTTAACATCTATTAATTAATGATAAATTTTAAAAAATACCTCAATTTCAATTTTTCCTTTGCTATTTGACCATATGTCGAATCCATAAAGAGTTGTTTGGAAAAAAAACTCTGAATTCAAAAGCATATAATTAGAGTTATTTAAAGTCGATGATTGCTCAATTTTTGAATCATTATACCCAAATGACATATCATTCAAATATATATCAATTCTTTCGTTTGATTTCTCGTTGAAAAAAACTTGTATTTGATCAATCTTTAATTCTGATACAACGAAAAACCAACAGCTCATAGTTTTATCTATTCTATTCAAACAATAAAAGTCTCCAAGAATTCCTTATTATTAATTAATTATTATTTTAAGTTCAAAAAAATTGGTTATGTTACTTTTTTGATTTTTTATTGTTATATTTTTTGAATCATTATCTTCTTTGAATTTCACTAAAAAGCTTGTAGATTTTAAAACTTTACTTTGAAAATAAAATACATCGTAATACAAGAATTCTTTAACAAGAGCTCTGAATTTGAAAGCCAAATTTTTCTCATAACTCAATTTATATATTTGATTATCATGAATTAAGTAATCGCTAATAAATTTTTGTGATACTTGAGTCACTAGGCATGCATTGAATGATTTTATTCCAATAATTGATCCTTTTTTAACATTCATAAGTTGATTTAAATTTATTTTATTAACACCGATTGAAAGATTATAGACACCAGCACTTTTTTTAGTTATATTATTGGCATATGAATCATTTACAAATAAAATTTGAAAGCATGATATTGCACATTCAAAAATCTTTTAAAGTAAATAATATTAAATGAAAATTGATAAATTTTATTTTAATTTTTACAACAAGGTTCAATCAAGTGTTGGGTAATGTGTGTGGCGGCCACTAAAACGCCAAAAAATTGTGTTTAATTGTGTAAGGAAAAAGAATTGAGTATAAGAAAAATCATTTATTTTTAGAGATAAAAATTTTTTCGGCGGCCAACATCAACTTTTGACGGTCTAGTGGCCGCCACACACGGTACCCAACACTAGCTCAATCTATATCAGTTTTTTTAAAATTTATTAAATGATAGAATTTAAAATAATAAAAAGTATATATTTACTTTTATTTCAACCTTTCCATTACCAGCTGAAATAAGCTCAAAACCAGTCATAATAGAATCAAATTTAAATTCAGAATTCATTATTAAATATTCTCCATTTTCCAATAAACTAGCACTTTCATTTATGTCAAAAAAACTTCCAAACCATGAAACTCTAAGATCTTTCATTGTGACGTTATGCAAAAAAATATTGTCTTGATAAATTTCGAATTTTTCCCTTCGTTTTGAAATAGCAATGACAGCGCATTCAGCTGTTGAATTAAGAACTTGCTCTGAACAAATTATATCAATTTGATTATCTAGAAAAAAAAAATTTAAATATTTATTTAAATAGAATTATAATCATCTTAAGAAAATTTGATTTTATGGACGTGAAAATAAAAAAACTTAAGCTTGTCAGTTGATTTTAGCATAAGATATTTAAATTCCAAATTATATTATTAGTATGGGATCTAAATAGCAAAACCCAACATCCTATGAGTTTTTTAACAAATCACAAAAAATGTCTCAGTGCATTCTAAAAAAACGCAATATTCATTCATAAAATATTTCATTGTCTCTTGTAAATCTACACAATAAGAATTTCTAGTAATTTTGTTCCTAATAACGACTTTTTCTAAAACTTGAATCAAAAAAGAGTCTTTGACTCTTGAGGTAATTCTAAAAAGAATAATCAAAAAAATTTTTTATAATTGTGTGCTGTTTTTGAAGCATTCTACCTCCTAGTATTAAATTATATTGACTCAAAGGGATATTTTTAGACACTGGATTTAGCACACATCTCAATCAAAAGATCTTAATGATAGAAGTTTACGATCAAATTTAAAAAAGTAAAAAAACAATTTATCAAGCTAAATTGAATTACGATAACACAACTTATCAAAAGATAATAGAGAATTATGATTAGATGCTTTTAGAGCTAAATACTACATGATATAATTTATATAATTATAGATTAATGAATATTTTCTCAAAGTTCTCAGCAGAGTTGTTTTTTTTTTTGTTTAAAAGTCTCAAGTCAAGTCCGGACTTTTTTTTATAAAGTCCAAGTCAAAATCTTTTATCTTTTAAATTTTTTTAAATTAAACTCAGCCAAATAAAAAGCATCGGGAATCTATCAGTCAGAATCAAGGCCAATTAAATGATATTTTTGTCGTCTCAGATAGTTATTATTGAAGCAAAGCAAGTTTTGGACTTTTGAAAAAAATTTTAGTGACTTGGACTTTTTTTTGAGACTTTTAACTCTGGTTCTCATTCTAATCTTTAAATCTGTATTATGAAAAAAGCAATATACACTATTTCTAATAATAAGAGTGATTTTTCGGTATTTGTGTATCTTTTTCTAGTTGTACCCCACATCTTTTGATTTTTTGCATATCATAAAGTTAGAAAAAGTTTTAAACAAAATATTAAGCTTACACGTACGCTTTTTATTGAATTAAAAGATGATATTGTAAATTTCAAAAACAAAATGAACAAAAATTCTTCCTTCTTGATTGATCAAAATTTAAAATAAAATTAATTTCAAATAAAAGCTTTTTTTTCATTTTTTTAGGCAAACCAAATCAATAATCAATTTAAATCTTATTGATGATTTATTTTTGTCTTCTATTTACATCAGAAAAATTATTTTGAGTAAAAAAGGTGCTACAAAATTTGATGCACTATGTTGCTGATTTTTTTTTAAAATATTTTATTTAAGTAAATTTTGATCGATCAAGAAAGGAAGAATTTTTGTTACCTTTGCTTTTGAAATCCACAATACCTTAAAAGATAATAAATATTGGGAAAAAAATTTCACTATTGTAAATTTTGGATCAAAAAGTATTAACAAAATTAGAAAAAAATTTTCTTTAGGTTCAAAACTTGATACCAGATTTAATAGCTGATACAAAGCTTATTTTGTTAAAGCTTATAAAACTTGGGAAATCTGCAATATAGTATATGCATAAGAAAATTATTAAAATTAAATTGCAATGCTATTGCATAGACACAAAATTGGGTAATACAACTCTTGTATCATTTGGTAATCGAGTTTTGAAGTTGAAGAAAAAGGCTTTATTTCTATTTTTGTCCTTTGTTCCATAATCGACAATTAAATTTGCAGTTTAATATTCTTTTAATCTAATATTTCAATTATCGGGTCTCAATTTATTCATAAACATTAAAATAAGAACAAGTTAAAATTAGTTATATCGATTTATATGATTTAAAAAAGAATGACTTAAGAAATGCGGTTATGACTGTTTGGCAGGACCAGACTTTAGACGCTAAATTAGACCGGTCGATTGACTTCTATTTTTATTTCAATTAAATGCCTTTTTTCCTAAATATTTTTTTTTAAGTTAAATCATTTAACTTTGTATAAAGCAAAATAATTTAAATAAATTTTACATTTTTCTATTGAAATTTGGTGTTTATTCATCAATTTGGATTTGTCTAATCGAAATTCAACTTCATGTTTACCATGTGATGGAAATTGAAACTCAAACTGTTTGAAATTCTGATAAAAATGCTGTTCGATTATAACGTTTAGACAAAATCTAAAATGCAAGGGAATTAGTTCAAGATTTTGGTTGATTTGATAATCAAAAAAAAATCCATAGTCGATTGAAACAATAGATTTGTTTTGACTAAGTGCAAATACACTTTGCTGATTGACTAAGATATTTTCAGGTAATTCAATTTTATTTAAGCCTATATCCAATTCTATAGTCCAAGTATACACAGTTGTCAAAGAGCTAGCACGAATTATTTTGCCTGATAAACAAAGAATATTGTCTTCACAAGTTAATAAATCAATTTTAATCTGTCCATTTTGGTTGGCAAATATTTCAAAGCCTCTAGCTGATAATTCACTTGGAATTTTAATTGATAACAAATAGAATTTTTTATTTGTAGCATTTGAATTTTGTTGTATATTCATAAAATCAAATCCTAAAAAATTTTTTTTCTCACCTTGTAGGGCATTTTTTTCATTATTTATAATTAAGGTATCATTTAATGTTTGAGAATAAACTAAACAAAAACATTTGACTGAGTCAAATGAGCTTAGGGAGCAAACCGAAAAGAGATTTTTTATATCTGAGATAAAAATTTTTTTAATTATAGTAGCATTTGAGATCGATATTGTTAAATTATACCAATCTGTATGGGAATATTGGTGGTGGAGAAAAAAAAGTGTCTCAAACGTTCTTAGATAAGAATGAATTTTAACTGAAATTTTTATGTTTTCGTTTGAACCTAGTTTAATTAGTTTATTTTCTCTTATAGCAAAATCTGAGCGAAACTGACTCAATTTTGGTTCAATTAAACCTCCTAGTGTTTGGTCAATGATTAAAAGATTTCCTCTAGAAACTTTAAATGGTAAAACAACATAAAATGAATATCCAAACTGAAGATAAATTGTGTCCGAGTACAATACTGAATAATTTGTCAGAAACGAATTTTCTAGAAAATATTTTCCACAAGAAATTGTCTCTCCACACATAGAAGAATTAATTAGCTTTTTAAATTCATTCGTTTAGTTTAAATAATTAATAAAAAAATTAATATTAATTTTACCTGAAATCGAATTTTTCCAGATCGCTTAACATCGAAATCAAATGCAAAAATAGTTGTATCAACCAGTATTTCTGAATTAATAATCAAAAATTTGCTTGAGTAATTAAATCCAAGTTTAAAATTATAGCTAGGAGTGGACTTCTCATCAAGCTCAACAACTTAAGATGAAAAATATTTTTTTGTTTTAGTATTTAGAGTTAAAAGTTACACTTTGGATATTCTAATAATTTTGAATCACCATAATTTACAACCAAATTTGTTAAATTACTTAATGACACGACTTTAAGTGTACAATTAAGTTCATAATCAGTTGATTTGTTTAGATATGGACAGCTAAGATCAAAGTCCAGACCATCACTCATGTAAAATAAGCATTGTAAAATAAAGAGAATCATTTTTTTTCTATTTTTAAAATTGAGCATTCATTTTTGGTATATTTAAATCTGAAATTTATATTTTTAATTAATTTTTCAAAAAGAGAAGAAAAAAAATTATATTAGTTAATATTTACTAGTAAATATTTAAGTATCATTTTTTGGCTTATGTCAAAGTTTTTTAATTAACTGACAGTTCCTGTTATTTCGCTTTCAGATTTATTTTTAATTTTGTTTAAAAAAAAAAGTAAAAATTATCTAAATCTATAATAATTTTTAAAACTTATTTTCTTTTTTTTTTAATTTTCAAATTTTCTAAGTTTTTAAAATTTGGAAATAATGTTAAAATACAATTTATCTATTAATTAATTAAATCGAACCATTCGCGTTATACCATTCAATTATTTTATTAATGTTGGTTAGTTGATTAACTGAAATTTGGTAAAACATTAATATATCATTTGAAATCATCATTTTGCTTTACTAACCGAATTTAAACACATTTATTTTCCCTTAATTAGCTATTGTTGTTCGACTGTATGTGAACGAAGAATTTAAACAAATATTTTTAAAATAGCTATTTTTTTCTTCCAAATTTCTGATTGAATCACTAATATTAATTTTTGAATTTAAACAAAAAATTATTGAATTTGAAAATATGTTTTATAGAAAATATTGAATCAAATGAACCTGACTTCCAAAAAACGTTTAAGATTATTTTAATTAAAAGATCAACATTTTCCTCTTGTAATGACAACCAATTTTTTTTTAGAGAACTTCAAAAAGCTAGATATTTTAGTTGATAATGACATGTATGAGGTAATTTTTCATCGCCATTTTCTAATGATTATTGGAATCATTGATCTGATAATACTACATTTTAAATCAAAAATTGATTGAAAATTTGGGTACTGTGCATATTTTTTTTGAATAATAGTTAAAAATTTTTCAATAAAGAAAAGAGATTTTAAAAAGCTTTTAATCAAAAATATTTAATTTATATTTTAATTCTATTTCAAAAGACTCGATGCTATGTTTATAAGCATAGTTAATTTAAAGTCCTAAAAAAAAGTCCAAGTCCAGATTTTTTTTTTAAATTTTTTATATTTTTTATGATAAAAATATAATTTTTTCGCAACAATAACAAATACTATTTGTCCTTGATTCTGACTGATTGATTCCCGATGCTTTTTATTTGGCTGAGTTTTATTTAAAAAAATTTAAAAGATAAAAGATTTTGACTCGGACTTATGAAACTTTAAACCTTTTTAGTCAATTTATTTTTGAAGTGTTGAGAAATAAGGTAGAATTTAAAAGGAACATTAAGTTTTTTTTTAATTTTGTTTAAAGTTATATTTGACAAACATTTTTCTTATGCTAGAAAAAAAATCGATTAAAAAAATTTTATCATTCTATTATATAAAAAAATAATTTTTATTGTTTGTGATATTTTTTAAATTGTGTCATTCATTTGTTCCAAAATTTGCTCTTGATTTAAACTTTTTATATATATTTTCAAATCATCGACAATTAAATAGTTTCCTTCATTGCCAGAAGAACCTTTGCCAATATAATTTTCTTTTCTAAAAATTGTCAAGGGATTAAAATTAAATTGTTTGCTAGCTACTAAAGATCCATTTAAATAAATACTTCCAATATTTTTTGAATCAAAAGTAAGTGCCACATGATGCCAAACTCCTATTAAAAGATCATCAGGTAAAAATAATAGATCTCTATCATTCAATCGATTTGCTGATATTGATAAAAATGACTTTGAATTTGAAGGTCCAGTTAATCCAAATTTTACATAGTCACCTTCCAGTCCGTTGCCAAATTCAAAAAGTGTTAATTTTGGTGCCCAAGTAATTATTTTAAGCCAGACTAAACAAGAGAACGTTGAAAAAAAGTAATATCCAGCTGTTGGAACTTTCAAATATCCTGCAGTAAATTGAATTGCAGATTTGGCCTTATTATTTCTGTCTGATACAAATAATGCATTAACAGGCTCTATTCTAAAATGGTTAATTAGATCTTTCGAATGAGATTCAGAAAAAATCCAATGAATAATCAAACCGTTCAGACTTAAATGAATAAAATTAAAAAGTCTGAATTAAAAAGAATTGAAAAATGTTACTTCATAAATTTTAATTGTTGATATATTCTAATTGAATAAGAGTCTACAAAGTTTAATTGGCCATAAGGAGAATAAAGACAGCATTCGTTTTTGAAGTGCTTTAAAAACCGACAGTCATTTATGTTCAAACACTTTACAATACATTGAATGCGGCTAAATGAATGAAATTTTTCAATCAAATTTTTTTCGGATTGAATATCTTTGCTTAAAATTTCAAATGTTGATGCTTTACTGTCTTTAATTATTAGAAATGTTATTAATATTTTCAAAATCATTTTAACTATGAAAATAACAAAAATCACTAGAGAATTTATATTTAATATTACATTTTTTTTATTAAATATTTAATTATATCATGTTGCCAAATTTCTCCAAAACCGTAAAATAAAAATAAATGTTAGCTTTAACGTTTTATTGAATTAAAATTTTTGCTTTTATTTAAATGTTATAAGATATCATGTATTTGTTTTTTGGATTTTAGTTTAAACCAATTTTAACACTTCTTTTACTAAAATTATTTTCTTAAATATCTTTAAGAATTCAGAAATCAAATTTAAAACAAATTAGCTTTAAATTAAGAGAAAATTTTTGAAATATTTTAAAATATTCAAAGTAAAATACAAGTTTAATTACCATTAATAAAAACACTTTGTTTAGACACTAATTAAAAATAAAAATCGAAATCGAAAAACTTTAAAAGGTAAAGGCAACAATTATAGGACTTCTGACTGAGATCAAAACTTAATCAAAATTTTATATATCATGAGAAAATTTCTTAATTAAATTGTTAAAATGACAAATTTTTTAAATTTATTGAAAAAATTTTAATAAATTAGTTGAAATTTTTGAAAAAAACGTAAGTGTCATAAGTTAAGTGTTATTTACTTAAATTAAAGACCCTATTTTTCGCGGTCTATAAGTGAGATCTGTCAAATGACTGTCCGAAAAAAGAAACTGTCACAATGACTGGTTAACAGGCAGTGTGTATGGCTCCAATACTAATTAAAGTGGCTTCAAGATTTAAAATAAACGCCGCCTTAATGGCTTCTTGAATTATAAAATATTCTTTTATGTTAACTTATAATGTCATTTATGATAGTAGACTGAGTCAAATCTGTGCTCGAGTTTTTTTTTAATTTAATACACAAATAATTTTATCCATTTATTTTACTCTTTAACACCATTTTCCTGGTCATTCTCAGTAACATTATGCCTTTTAAACTAATATTCATATAAGGCAATCTTGTGATGTTAATAGCTCGTTCAGTAAAACAAGCAGAGGGTGGAAAGATTAAATCCTGATCAAAAAGAAAATGTGTTTTCAAAAAAATGTGATCAAAAAGAAATTGAAAAATTGTCATTTAAAAGTAGGGAATCATTTTCGACTGCTAAATATTTGCATTGAAGAAGATCCAATTAACAGAATACAATGAAGATTTTCTAGGATTTTGAATTTTTTTTTAGAAATTCATCTACACTAAGAAATTGACTTTGAATTTCTCCACAGATTCCAAAATATTCAAAATATTTAATTCGAATCGAAGATAATCTATAAAAAGACCTATTTTTTGAAATTTCATTAAATTCAAAACAAAACAATTAATTTTCTCTTCTGAAGATATTATTATTAATAAATAGACTTATTTTTTGTTTTTAAATTTAGAATAAAAGAGTATACAAATAAATTTCTTTATTCTAATTTTAAATTTAGAGAAAAGCTGTAGGATTTAATTAATGCAGATTAATGAAGAAGCTATAGCTATGGTGTTTTAAAAATTCTTTTTTTAGACTCAAAATATTAAAACAAAAATTTTTTATATTTATTGAAATATTATCGACTAATATGTTTTTAAATATTGTTACTAAAAGAACAATTATTGACTTTTCATTTTAGGAATTGGATCTTTTAAACTATATTTAAAAAATATTCTAGTTCATTTAGATTTTAAAAATAATCGATAGAAATTGACATAGATTTCAAATATGATTATTTACACAATTATTCCTTTTATTAATTTCAAATTAATATTAATAGCACATTTCACGCTTTAATAGGCCACATATGATACCCCAAAAGCCATCAATAACATGGAAATCGAGTGATTATGCGATTTCACAAAATTAGGAAGTATAATCAATACAAAGATGAGAATACACTAGGACATTATTAGCTATATTAGATAGAGTTTTTGCTAGATTCCGTCAAATATGGAAATCAGCCAGCTTCATCAAGGAGTTAAACTGTACATCAATCAAGTTAAATCAACACTGATATATGGAAGTAAATGTTGGATGAAATCTGAGTCTGTTAGTCTGTTGCGTGCTAGTCATCCAAGCAGAGGGTCAAAGGTTAGTTCCACGTAACAAAAAAATGAGGGACCAGTTTCGGCTGGGGATAATAATTACGGCTTAGATGATAAACTCGATTCAGTCACCTCTGAGCCTTCGCTCAAAAAGGTACTATAAAAGGAGATGAGCTAAGAAATGGATTTTAAATCAAGATTTAAGAGCAAAGTAAATTAAAGTCAATTTATTACATGAAACAGCACAATGATACCAATTATCTAAAAGAGACGCAAATTGCTAGATTTCATTTAGAATCGAGGAGAGGCTTAGGATCAGTATAAGCCTTGGCTTGAAGCACTATTTCTACACCAACACATATGGATAAATTGTAGCCATAAATATCCATTGAACTTTTCAACGCATTACTAAATGTTTATTTGATCTAAATAAAGAAAAAATGTATGTGTTTTTATCTTTTAAAACAATTTTAGATTTATGTAAATTTTAAATAATTTATGTCTGATTAATTTGTAAAATTTTATTTTAGTATTTGTTCTTATTTTAGTACAAGTTAATTTTAAAAATTTTTTGTATTTATTGTTTTTTAATATTCACTTTTATAATGTTTATCTAAGCTATGTCCCTAAAAAAGCTTTAAAAAATCTCATTTTTTACAATTATTAAATGTAACAAAAATTTTATTGCAAATTTGTTTAATTCAATTAATCTTAGTTTGAGATACTGTTTCAGTTTAAATTCTAACAAGTCAACCTCAAGGTAGAAATCATACTACTTTCAAATCCTTACTTACCAGGTTCGCTTAATAAACATATTCTTTTAATTAATTTGAACATTAGAAAAATTATTATTAAGTTTGTTGAAATTCTTTAAATAATTTTGTTCTGTGGCTTTCTTTGAAATAATTATTTTTATTTTTAAAAAAATAGTAAGACATTAAAGGTTTTTTTTTTGTAAAGAAAATTAAAGAATTAAATGTAAAAATATTTAATTTTAGTTCTAAAATTTTTTATACTATATAATGCAAACAAAATAATTAAAGTTAAAATTTTTCATTTAACTCAAAACCAGTATTTATTTTTTCTCCGTGTTTCTCTAGGTTTTCATCAACGGGTACGTGCATGAACGTCCCATTTGAATTTTCTGGCTTTTTAGCGTCAAAGACTGGCTTCCAATCGTCGCTTGGCTGAGTCAATTTATAAAATTCTTGTAGAATTTTGCTTTTATAAATTTCAGTACAGGCGAATTTCACAATTGGAGATAAATTAATAGCAATTATGCTCCATCCGATCCAATGAGCCCAAAATGGATATCTATAATCTCCTAGAACAACCTCAGAATTTGATGAAATAGTAATAATAGCAATAATAATTGCCAAAACAGGAGTGAAAAATTTAAAACAAATCTTCCAAAAGAAATTTAATTCAATATTAAGCATCAGCTTAATATCTTCATTTAATCGTTTGGTTCCGTAGCACCAACACAAAGCTATTGCTTGGAGAGTTGCACATATTATAATTGGCAAAACAGCTGTATATGATTCAATTAGATTTAAAAGGTAGTATCCACCTTTTGTTGTCATAGAACATCCAACTAAAAAGAAAAAAATGCATGCACAAAAACGGAATTTAGTTTTATTGACTTTTTTTTTAATTTTGAAAATTAGAATAAATGAATCCAAAACGCATTCAGCTAGTGAAAGCAAAGAACCAAAGCCAATTGTAATCATCATCAGAAAAAAAAATATACACCATATCCATGGAAATGGCATCAAAGAAAGTGCTTCAGGATAAACAATAAAAGACAAACCTGGGCCACCAACTGCCAAATCACTTATTTCTACTCCAGTTTTTTCGGACATAAAGCCAAGCACTGAAAAAACTGCTAGTCCAGCTATCAATCCTGTTGCGCCATCTAGCACTACAACAAAAACGCTTGTTCTCTGATGATTGTAATTGAATCGGTTATGTTTTCCGAGAGTAATCAGGCCCCCCTGAGCTATACTCAAACAAAAATAGACCTGTGATGCAGCGTCTATCCAAGTTTTGAGTCTAAAAAGCTTGGAAAAATCAACACTTGCTATGTAATAAATGATTCCTTTCATTGAGCCGGGTAAGGTGACCCCTCTAATTATCAAAGCAAAAAGCATTACATAAGGAAATATTGCTGTTACATAGGAAACTTTGCCCAAAGACTGAATTCCCTTATACAAACTCAAAAATGCCAGCATCCAACACACAAATAAACTACAAACTAATTTCCAATTCATTCCAATTGGATGCTCAATACCATCAGACATTTCAAGAACAAATTTATAAAAAAATTGTTTAGATGGTGAGTCTAAACCAGAGGCTAAAATGGTCATATTTTCATTAGACACAAAACATGCCTCATTGTTCCACCAATTATCGCAAGATATCCATGGAAGCTTGGGCATAAATGAACTTATCAAATATATGAGACAATAGCATATTATAACGTTGTAATAGAGGCAAACAAAGATAGTTAACATTACTGAAGTCATGCCTAGACCACGAAAAAGAGGCGCTATTTTCCAAACTTTGAGTGGTCCACATTTTGAATATTGAGAAATTGTAAGCTCTAGAAAAAAAATTGGCAAGCCAATTAAGAACAACATTATTACAAAAGCAATAACAAATGCACCTTTTTTTTTATTTTAAAATAATTATTTAATTTTTATAGGCAATTTTTAATTTACTTCCTCCATTTTGAAAACAAAGAAAAGGAAATCGCCAAACATTTCCTAGTCCGACAGCAAAACCGATACATGTCATTAAAAACTCAATCGGATTGTCCCAATGAACATGGTTATGATGATGATGATGCACAAATGGAATATGCAAATGATGATGATGATGGTGTTGCGAATTAGTCTCCATTCTTAGTTTATTTTTTCTCAAGAATAAAAATCTGTCTTATTTATATGTTTAGAATCGGTATCACTGATTAATATATGTATCAAATTTAAAGTTAGAAACTTAAGATAACCTGCTTTAATTCACTTTAGTGAAAAAAATTATCTTTAATTAATTTGCTAGCTCCACCGTAGGAATCAAAATAACACAAAACAATTATGTAACATTTGATTAAGTTATTTTAATACAAGCTTTTAATTTATTGATATGAAAGTACTTTTATTAATATTTTTGTTTTAGATAAACTGTTTAAAGAATTTGACTTTTAATTCAAATCACTTAGATTGCAAAAAAATATAATCAAAATAGTCTAATAAATTAAATTTTTAAAAATTTTTCCTCTTTTTATAGATTTAAAAATGATATTTTAATTTCAATTAATTATTAACTGAATATTAAATAATTGCCAACTAATGAAAATTTACATGAAATTTAATATTAAGTAATTAAGATTGAATACTAAAAAAGGGTGGGTTTAAGATAAAAAATTTAAGAAAAAATTTTTAAATTACTTGAAAAACAACTCAACTAAACGAACTACTCTAAATAATATTTTCCGCATCTGATTATTAGAATTACTTATCTTTTATGTTTTCATTTTTTTTCATGGAAAAATTTTGATATAATTTTTATAAGTCAATGTCTATTTTTATTTGAAAAAATGTAGTCTATTAGATGAAACTTTTTAGCTAAAATATTGAAACAAGAAATTGGTTTTAGAATTGGTATTTTAGTTAAAAAGAAAAATCAAATATTTTATTAAAATAAATATTAAAAATTAAGTAGAATGTGAATATAATTTTGTTCAGATGAATATTATGATGTATAAAATATTTGACCTGACTTGTCGCGTCAACGAAAATAGGGTAAACAACACTAAATCCTATCTTTTTTTTTCTCATAACATTATTTAAATTATCAAAGATTAATTTAATATTTTTTTACCTCAAATCAAATTAAATTCTTAAAAATAAGTAACAAATCAAAAATCGAACAATTAGGTTATTACTCATTGTTAAAATTTTAAAATTAACACACCAAAGAAAATTTTATAACAGAACTAATTTTAGTTTTTTGTACTGATAAAATTATCACACCTTATCAGTTTTAATCCTACGCTCTTTAGATTTATTAATAAAAGTTTAAATTTATACAAATAAAAACTTTATATTCCCTTAAATTTTTTGAAGGTTTAGTAGTTTTTGTTTGCTTAGCAATGCTAGTTTAATCTACTAATTTTTTGTCAGTTAAATTTGGTTTTCTAAATTTTTAGTTAACTAATTTTAGTTAACCAAAACCAAAGTATGATTTTTTAGCTAATCAAAAAATACATAAAAACTTCCATCACTAATCTCGAGTCCATCAGTACAGATTCAATTAGAATGCATTAAAGATGAAGTAAATGATGTTGACTTATTGCGATTTTTGAGAAATCACTTAACATTTGATTGAAAAAAAAATTAATAATTAACAAATGAAAATTGCTATTATTATTAAAAAAATTTTAGATGACAATAAGAAAAAAATTTATTACTTTTTTCGAATAAATTGAATTAATAAAAAAAAATAAATAAAAATTTAAATTGTAAAAATGGCATATTTAAAAAAAAATTTACAAACAAAATGAAATTTAATTTTTAATTTTTAAACTTTCGGAGCGTTTTTTCTGAAAAACAGTTTTTATGCTTTTTTTCTCGGATTGCTTGAGCACGGGTGCTTTAGACTTCAACTGATTTTTCGCTTGATTCACATGTTTCTGTCTAATCTTGATTAATTTTTGTGTTTCCCTCTTCCAGGCATTCTTAAAGTCATTGCTAAATGCAGTCCATAAAGAGAAAAAATATTCCGGTGTAACCTCTGGATCAGGAGGCTTTGGTTTTAGAATAAACGCATCAACTAACTTTTTAAATTTTGATTTACATTTAGTAAAATTTTCCTCTTGATCTTTGCATTCGCATATTGCGTTTGACAAAAATTGGTCAACTCTTGACTTAAATTGCTCCAATTTGTCTGATTTATGAGATAGTACAATGTCTACTTTTTTTTCTACATCTTTGATTTCGTTATTTACTTTGCGCAGCTCTCTTTCTAGATCATCAAAGTTGACCTGAGCAACAAAATTAAGATCAGAAGGCTCAGGCAGTGGATAATTAGTTAGATCATCATCAATTTTATCAAGGTAATACCAAGCTATGTACTGTAGAAGATTTGTGGTATTGTCTTTTGATTTCACATCCTTTAAATTTGGCAAAATGCTTAGATCAAAGCCGTCCGCATCGCCTCGTGATTTATTAGAAGCATTCATACTGTTCCCGCAAGCAAGAATTATTCCTAAAATCTTTCTCACACTAACATTTCCCAATAAATCATCACATAGACTGCTAATATTATTCAATCTAAATTCAATAGAGGAAATAGACTCGTAAAATTTGTTGCGATAAACTAGACAGTACATGCGCTCTTCAAATGAAGGTATACGAGACAGTTCGAGCAAGAACAACTCGGGTTTATCCAAAAGCTCATCAGAGCTTGTCTTGAGAAAGTCTGTTATCATCCGCAGCTCATCTTCCTGTGGTCGTAGAATAAAAATTGAATTTAGAGTTTCATAGCTGATTAGTTCATTATCAAAACCTATCAATGCTTCGCGTATAAGACCGGCGTCTAAGCGTTGACTGGTCATTAAAATACCGATAGCTTGAGAGCGTTTTGAATCTAACAGTTTAACAAGTTCTGGCTTTAGACTCATTATAGAGCTTTGTCTAGTGAGTTTTTTATCATCTTTTTTATTTGACTTGATTGAAGGCTTTGCGAATAGTGATACAAATTCTTCATCTATGTCGGCTTCGTCTACATCGAACCATATTACATCCGATTTGCTAGCGAATGCAAAAATTAGAAATTTTGATAATTTTTTTTTTGTTTTTTAAATTAAAAATTTACAAATAAAATTAAAAATCAAAAAAGTTTTAAAATATTGGTAAAATTATTTCATGGAAAAAAAAATATAAAACATAAAAAGAGGTCTGATTAAAAATAATTTATTAGTATCAAACGGCTGTGAATAAAAATTTTAATTAAATAGAAGAATTAAACTTGCTTTATAATAAAATTTATACAATAGCAAAATCAAACCTTAAATTGCTACTCTTTTAATTTATTTTGACACTATGATATTATTTTCAGAGTCGTTTGAAAGTCCCAAAAAAAAGTCCAAGCCCAGACTTTTTTTTTTTAAATTATTTTCAAAAGTCCTACTTTTCTTGGCAACCATAAAAACTAATAAGGATCGCAGAAATATAATTATATAAATAAATCAATAAAAATTTTTTTCAATTTTTTTAATTATCATGTTTTTGTTTTTTTAGAATATTATCTGTATATCTTTAATTAGATATTTATTTTAACTACTGTCAAAAACAAAATCTAAATAAATATTGAAAGGAATTTTTTTTCAAACATTAAAAAATTTATACATTAAATATTTATTAATAAAAATTAAAGTTTTTGGCTCGGACTTTTTTTTAAAAAAAAAAAAAAAACGTCCGGACTTTGACTTAACTTGAGAATTGCGACTTTTAAACAACTCTGATGAATTTGCATTTGACTGCATTAAAATTCCTTGAAAAGATCGTTTAAAAAAAATCACGAGTTTCTAATTATTTAAAAGAATTTAATTATGAAAGGTGTTTGATTTGTTTTTGAAAAAAAAATATATCTGAAAATTAAGATTAATTGTTCTTTGCTAAATAATTATTTTAGTGTGGTTATAAAAAATAAATTTCTGAAATTCTTTATATTTTTAAATAAACAAGCAAGTCAAAATAAGAAACGAATTTTTAAGCAAACAAAAAAAAGTATATCTTATTCATTTAAAAAAAAATTAAAATATTAAAAAACAATGAAAATAATTACTTGAATATTTGAATCCGGTTCCAATAAAGAGTTTTCATCTCTTGTTTTGGACAAAATTTTTTCCTAGCTGTAAAAGGTAAACAAATTTCAACAGTTTTTTTAGAAAAAAATTTACAAATAGGTCTTTGTAGCGGTTGAGCAGCTAAAAAACCGTTTAGTGGAGGTGGTGGAGGCATACCAAATTTAGAAGGCATTGATAAGCCGGGAGCACCTAATAGTGGCGGGGGTGGAGGTGGCGGAGGACAACCATTTGCATTGAATGATGGTAGAGGTGGAGGTGGTGGAGGACCACCATTAGTGTTAAATGATGGCAGAGGTGGTGGTGGCGGAGGGCCACCATTTGAACCTAATAAAGTTAGTGGAGGTGGTGGCGGTGGAGCAGGAGGAGGACCACCATTAGTGTTAAATGATGGCAGAGGTGGTGGCGGCGGAGGGCCACCATTTGAACCTAATAAAGTTAGTGGAGGTGGTGGCGGTGGAGCTGGAGGAGGACCACTATTTGAGCCTAATAAAGGTAGTGGAGGTGGTAGCGGTGGCGGTGGTGGTGCTGGTGCTGGTGGTTGTGTTTCTAATGAAATTCCATTAATTAGATTACTACCGTGGTTAGCAGTTGGTGATTGAGAACAAGAATTGAGCTAAATTTTAAATATTAAATTAAATTTTTATTTAGAAATAATTGGTTTACATTTGGAAAACCATTGAGCGTTGAGGATGAAGAAATTGTTATTTGCTTCGCTATTGCTTGATTCAATTTTGTTTGCAAGCTATTTTTTTCATTAGACAATTTTGTATTTAAACTCTAATTTATTTTTGGATTAATAGGTTCAAATCATCTGTGAATTAAATTCTTACTCTTAATTCGTCTATTTCTTTCTTAAGATCACTAGAATTCTTTCGGTAAATATCAATATCATTATTCATTTTTTTGATTTTATCTTCAAGTTCCATTATTTTTATAGATTGATCCATTTTAAAATTGGAAATTTCATATTCATGTTTTTTCTGCAATTAAACTTATTAGACTCTCTTTATTTAACTTAAATAATTATTACTTTCAAAGATTCGATTTCTTCTTTATGTTCTTTTTTTAAGCTTGTAATTAAAGATCTGTTTGCTTTGAATATTAAAATAGAATTTAATTAAAAATAAATCTTTAAATTTTTTATTAACTTTTTAAAATCAAGAGTTATTTGTCAATATGCAATTTTTTTAAAATAAATTTTTTTTTTTTTCATTTACCCGATTTTTTTAGATTGTTATTACTTTTATACTCATATATTAAAAACATTCAATTTAATAATTCAAAGAGTTAATCCGGATAATTTTTAGTAAAATTTTTATTAAAAAATATTAATTTATTTTCAGTATTTAAAATAAAATATTAAACATCACTCTATTTAATTAATGGAAAATAAAACTTACTAAATCAGTGTTAAAATAATAATTTTTTAAAAAATATTATTTTTATTTTGAAAAAATATATTCAATTCAGGTACGAAAAATTTAATAAAAATTGACTAAAAATTTTCTTTACGCTTTTGTGGTCAGTAAAAAAAAAAGGTAAAAAGAGAATTATAAAAGAATCAGATGATCTTTATTACCTTTACCTTTTAAGTAAGTCTCCATGGCAAATGGAATTTACTTTTTTTCTCCTTATTCGAATTGATCTTTGTCGCAAATTTTAAATAAGAAAAAAAAGAGAGCACCCAAGAATAATAATTAGTGAAATTTAACATTATGAATAATCTTTTTTTTTACATCGCCTCTAAGGCGTTCATTGAAATAAATAAAAAGTTCACAAAAATTAATTAGATGAAAATAAATTAAAACTGTTAATTGTAGCATTTTAAAGTACGTTGTTAAAGGAATTTAAAAATGAGAATTTAATTATTTAATTTTGAGATTATTATTTTAAAATAGATCTTCGTGACTCTCTTTCTCTCTAATTTGGATAGGAATAGAATCTTGTATATTTTATGCAAGCCCGGTTGTCACGGTTTTAGGCTGTTAAATTTATTAAAAGATTCTTTTTGTTATTTAAAAATTCTAAAGAAAAAATCGTTTAAAATTTTATAACTTTTTTCTTTAATTGAGCCTTTAAAAAAATGATAAATTAATAAATTATTACTTAATATTTATTAATTCGAGTGAAATTTTAAAAAATATAAAGTATTATTCAACAAACTCAATTTTCAATTTTATTATGGTTCTAAAAAAATTAGACTTTTTCTTTTGGTGATTTTAATTTTTGTATTAAAGCCTAAAATTAAGTTAATTTACCATTTGTTAAAATTACATTTAATATAATTTATTAGAAAAAGGAAAATTTTTTTGATTCTAAAAAGAGTTAAAAATTTTAAATTTATTTATGGTCAAATTACTTTTTTAAATAATCATATTTTTTTTTAATTAAGGGGCATTTTTTAAAGATAAATTATCGTTTAACGCCTCTAAGAAAATAGATTCAATAATTTTTTAAAAAATTGTTGCCATTAGTCATATAAAAGTCAAATTGACCAAATCTATCTCATTAAAGTATCACTTTCTTAAAAATTTTAAAATATTTAACTTCTATTAAATCAATTAATTTAAATTTGGAAATCTTTTTAATTTGAGATTTTTCTTTTTTTTCTTATGATATTAAATTTTGAAAATTTAATAAATCTTTTCAAAATTTTCGAAATTAGATATTTTCGTTGAAACCTTTGAAAAAAATTTCGACTAAAAAAATATTAAATTACCCATTTCAGCTGGATCTTCTCTTGGTTGTTCGGTTTTTATTTGTAAAGGTTTATTCCATTTATATTCACTTTTTGGCTAAAAAAAAAAGACTAATTAAATTTTATTCACTAAATTTTAAATGGCGTATTTTTTTTAATCATAAATTAAGTGTTTAATTGAAGCATGAATACCTTGTAGGTTTTATTAATGGCACCTTCAAAAGCACTATCGAATTCAATAACACCCAAAGCAAGTAAATCAGTGAGCATTTGTTGAACATAAAAATTTGCCTCTTGTCTTTTCGATAAATACTCATCATTTTTGATACTAGAATCTGATTTTTTTATTTCACTATCATCATAGTTGTTAATGGCGGCCTTGTAACTTTCACTATTGAGTTTGCGCGGCTCGTTTGTTGAGATATAAGTGATTTCGTCAGTCTCTAAATTTTGCGTGTAGCTATACTCGATAATAAAACTAGTTGCCGAGTTGGTGGCCGATGTAGATAGTGAATTTATTTCATTTCGGAAAACAGATGATGAATCTTTGAGGTGCTCTTCGAATGACAGCAAAAGCCACTCTTCGAGAATACTTCCTTGAAATGAGCATGAATTTGAATATTCTAAAGAACATGGTATATGCATTGGTCGCTTTAATTTGCGAGTAAAATCTATTGACAGTGGTATGGAATAATTTTGAGTCGAATCCATTTTTTGAGATTTATGAGAATAGCGAGGTATTGATTTATCATTCAAGGAAGGAGTCTCAGACAAATGCAAAAAATGCGTATTGGCTATCAAGTTTGGAGAATTCAGATTTGTCTTGGGTGTATCTAACAGTTTGTACAGACGTGAATAGTATTGATTTGTCAATGTTGATAATTTGGGTGATTCGCTATCAAGCGATTCTTCTACCTTGACTAAGTCAAAATTGTTGAATGATTTTGACCAATATTCAAAGTTATTGAAAATTGAGTTTGAATCAAGTGAAGCATTTGAGCATGATGAAGTTTGAGACGAGTTGATGCTCGTTGTAGAACAGTGATTGCTATCATTTATGTTTATTATTAGAATGTTTTGATTTTGTTCGCAATTACTTGACGAAATTGTTTTTTCAATTAAATATTCATTTTCGATTGACATTCTTTGATTGATGCAGTCTTAGAGATATCAAATAGCTACAGGCATTTTTCTATTATTTTGACATAAATTTTTTTTTAGTTTAAAAAATGATTTTGAATCATCAAATTATAATATTTTTAAAGAAAGAACACTTTTTCTCATTGTGTATAGACTGGATTATTTAAAGTATTAACATACAAAATTGTCTTATTCACAACTGTGCGATATAGTTTTTTGTATATTTGACATCAATTCAGCAACAAGCACTTGCATTTTTTTTGTAAATAAATGGATTAGGATTTTATTTTTGGACATTTTGATATTGGCTGTGGTAAAAAGAAACATTGAACTGTATGATATTATTATTTTGAGATTTTATTATTTAAATGATTAAATACCAAAGATAATTGACAGAAAAGATTGTTTATTTATAACATGATAAGCAAACCTATCGTATTTTTATACATAAATAATAAAAAATTTATAAAATTTCTTTTGATTTGGCCATAAATTAAATTCTCCTTTTAAATGAAATCTTGACCGATTAGCAAAAATTGTTTTTCACTTTTTGAACCAAGGCTTAAGCCATTCTCAAAAACTCAGAAGAAATGAAAATTTATTTGTTTTATATAAATAAAAAATAAATCATTTAATAATAACAAAAATAATAATAATAATAATAATAATAATAAAATGAAAGCTATGATGTGCTAGCACATGTAACGAGTGTTTAGCCTCATCATAATAGCTTGTTTAAATCAAGTTTATCAACTTTGTTTTTAAAAAAATTATCACAAAACATGAATTTATAGCAATTCTATGAAGTAGATTCCAAATATTGACCACTCTGTTGCTGAAAAGATTAAATCTTTGCTCACAGTTCTTTACCAATTGTCTTTCTAACGTAAAATCATTACGTCTAGGGGTTGGACGAAACCTGTTTACTGGATTATTCTTGTAGACAAGGGGTACATGTCAGTTGATCTTGTGTCTTTTGATAATTTTAAACATCTCGATCAGAATCCTCTTGATCTTCTGGTCTCTAGGATGGTTAAAATCAATGCAGCTAATCTTTCTGAATAGCATAAATTTTTTAGCTCTAGAACCAATTTAGTAGCTCTTCTCTTGATTGATTCTAGGACCTTGATGTAATTTTTTAAAGTATGTGCTCCAAATCTAATTTAATCGAATTATTTTTAGAAATAACGCATTTATTCCAATGCTAATGTATCTGTTGACAAAAAAATTTTTTGGAAAATCTATTAACCCTATGTACATACTTTTAAATATTTTTTCTTAAAATCCAAAAGGCATTTGTTTCGTTTAATGCTCAGTTTTTCCAAAATTTAAAGTACTTAATTGAGTTGCCTTTCTCTCTTCTCTCTTGAAGTGTCTATAGATCCAAAATTTCTAGACTTGAATTAGAAGTTATTATAGTATTTTGATAGTATTTTAGATGGAAGTTCTTTTATGCTCTTAACGAGCTTTTATCTGTATATTTAGTAATTTAATAAATAATTAATTAAAATTTTTACTTAGGTATCAAATTAAAGTTTTTTTTATGAATTTTTATTTTAAAAAACATTTAAAATTTTGTCTCTTTAATAAACTTTTAAGACCAATCTTTTTGAGATAAATGTCAAATAACTTGTGTAAAATATCTTAGAGAATTAATCGAACTATAAACTTTTTAAATCGAAAATAGGTGTCGTTTAAATTCCTTATGAAATAATTTATGTTATGAGTAAGTTTTTGTTCGATTTAATTTTAAAATTAATGGCCCGGATGAAGCATTTCCCGGTATGGTATCTATGAACTGGGTTCATATATTTTTAATTAATGTTAAGAAATTTTCATTTAAATTTTTAATTTCTTAAATAAAATTTTTCTCTATTTTAATGAATACTTTGTTTGTATTACTCAAAATGTAATCTGTGGAAAAGTTCTGCGACGAGTAATTAATTTAATTTAATTTTTATGTTATTTTTATAATTTAATTGATTTTTTTTCTTAAATTTAAAGAAAAAATTAACGTCAATTTTTAAAATTTTATTCTAATTAAAAGTAAATTAACAATAAAAACTAAAGACAGCAACAATCATATGTTGTTTAAGAAAAAAAAATTGAGATATTCTAGCCATTCTGTCTATTGATCATCAGTTTTTAATTTTTTATTATTTTCTTCAGTTGGAGCGGGTTTATCTGTGTTATCTTGAACTTCATTCAACGAACGCTTATTCCTGTTGCCTCCTTTGCGGCCATTTTTTGTCTTTCGGCCACCTTTATGCGACTTGTTTCTTGATTCTGACAATCTCCTTAATATCTCTTTCCAGTATTTTTCTTCTTCCTCTCCCTCAAGAACTCTGAGTTCAAGAATATTTTCTTTCATTTTTAATTCTTTAATTGTTTCCAATATTTCTTTTGCCTTGTTTTCATCAGAAAATCTTATATAAGCCTCATTTTGACCTTTGCTGAAGTCGGAATATTTGACCTTTCCATAATTATCAAAAAGTTCTTTAAGAGATTCGCGACTGGCATCGGCAGGAACATTTTTAACATGCAGAATAGCTCCTGGAATTTGTTGATCTTTTAAAAAAGCTTGTTCAGCCTCTTGCTGTTGTTTTACTTTTTCTAATTTTTGCTGTTCTTTTTTGGCTTTATTTTCTTTTATTTTTTCAAATTGTGGAGCTTTACGCTTCAAATATTCTTCTTGTAGTTCTTTGGTCAACACTTGGTCATTGTATTTGACCTCCTCTAATTCAATAAATTTCTTCATTTGTTCATTTGTTTCAAAAGTAACAAAAACGCTGCCTTTGAATTGTCTAGTCGCTAGAAATCGCTTCATAAATATCTGAAGAACTTTTCCGTATTGTTCAAAAAATGAATACAAGTCGTCAAGAGACATTTCTGGCGAAAAACCCTTAACATATACTGTGTTTTGTTTCAAGTTGGTTTCGAATTCACTTAGGTTTTCTGGCAATGGTTTTGCTCGACGAATTTTACAATTTTCCTCGTCTATTTCGAGAAGATCTGAGGTTGACTGCTTGAGCGAATCAACAATGACCTTGTAGTCGGTGGTTAACTGCTTCAATCTGTTGAATTTAACCATTGTTTCAAGCGAGACCCATCCGGAATCTTTTTGAGTCTCTTCTTGAAGAAATTTGTCCTTGCTAAGATTGATGTCACCGAAGTAGTACTCGATTTGTTTGATTATCTTTTCGGTCAAATCGCTAGCCATTTTAAAAATTATTTATAGCAATATTTTTTCTCAATTTCTAGAAAGGTTGATTTTATTCAAATTTTTATTTTTTGTTTTTTTATTTTGAAATTAATTTTTCTTTTAAACCCATGTGCGAATTTCATTTTTTATGTATATGAATAAGAAAAAAGAAAAAGGAGAAAAAAATTAGAATAATTGCACAAAAAAAACGAGTGTTGTTATTTGTCTTATTTTTTAGTATCAAATACTCGATAACTTTTTTAAATTAACTTAATTTTTGTATTTTAAAATTGATAATTCTTCAAGGGAAACATTAACTAGGCTTTAAATAAAATTAACATCATAAAAATGACAACAAATTGTACAAAATATTTTCTTTTTTTAATAAAATTAAATTAAAGATGATTAAATAATTTTAAAAAAATTTTGATCTTGAACTTTTTTTGTTTTAAAATAAAATCTTAAATTTCTTTCTTAAATAAACCGTGTGAGATCGTGGCGTCTTCATCATCGGATAGCCAATGCATGGAACAGACTACCAGACGACATAGTCTGTTGACTCCTTTAAAATCAAATACGACCGACACCAATTGAGACGACCGCTTTGATCACCTTTACTACTACTACTAATCTTATATTATTGATGTTTTGTTGCTTTTTATCACAATGCCATATGATATTTATCAACATTAATTAAAACGGATTTTGTTCAATTTGAATTTAGGGTAGGGAAACATTATTCAATTTCAGAATTAAAAAAAAAAAAATTTATATCAGAATTGAGTTCAAGCTAGTTTTTTTGTTTTCAAAATAACAGTTAATTTTATTTTTATAAAAAATAAATTTTAATTATTAAATAATTTTATTTAAATTAAATAAATGAAGTGTTAATCAGTCGACTACGATAAGAGCACTAGC
>VANL01000458.1:0-33673 GCA_006352455.1 Brachionus sp. 'Tiscar' | reverse complement strand
TGAGAAGAAATCATTTTGTGCTGAGCGTTTTGAAATTGTGTTGAATGGTTATTTTTTTGTGTTGAAAAGGTAGACCCTTTATTAAGATACTTTTTCAAAACCTTTTAAAATTTTGTATATTTGAATTAAATCTCCCCTTAAACGACGATTTTCAAGTTTCTTAAGATTTAAGTATTTCAATCTGTCTTCATAAAACTTGGTTCTGATATAACCAATCAGTTTTGTCGCTCTTCTTTGCACTTTTTCAAGAATTATAATGTCTTTTTTTAAATACGGACTCCAGGTTCCTATTGCATACTCCAGATGGATAATAAAAAATTTTCTAGAATCTATTTCACTAAAAATCTAAAATTTCTTACATTTTGCCCATAAATGTCAAATTACGATTTCATGATACCATGTAAACAATTATTTTAATTTATTAATTTAGATTAAGTTGTACTAAAATAACAAAAAATTTAGTTATTTAATTATTTATGGTCTCAAAAATCTATCAGTATTCTGACTTGTTTAGAAGTGATTGTTTAGAAGAAAAAATAAAATTTTAATTCTGAATATATTTTAGAGCAAATAATGAAAGATATATATTCAATTATTTTTCTATTTTTAACATTAGTAATATTCGATTTTAATTGTCTAAAAATGGAAGGCTTTTTCAAAAAATACAATGGACTAAATGGAAATCGAAAATCTAAAATAAATGAATTTAAATGCGCATCACAATGTTTGAGTGCAGTAGATTGTAAAATGGCCGTGGTAAATGAAAAAAATTTTTCGATTCTAAATGAATGCTTATCAATTGACTACAATGTAATAAATTCTGTAATGGTTAGAAAAAGGATAAAATCCATAAAAAATGATTCAAATTTTTCAAGTAAATAAGAGTAAAAGGACTTATTTTTCATTTAAAAAAAAAAATATTAATTTTCTAGTAGAAAAGACTCTGAATGGTAATTTAAGTTCAGTTTGGTCGCTTATAGTACTTAAAAATGGCGATTTAGTAAGTGGATCAAGTAATGGAACAATTATACTGTGGAATTTAGATAATAACTGTAAAATGAAAACGTTAAAAGGTCATTCAGATTTGGTAAGATCGCTGACAGTGCTTGTAAATGGCGATTTAGCAAGTGGATCATGGGATCGAAAAATTATGATTTGGGATTTAAAAGCGGGAAATTTAAAAAAGACATTAAATGGCCATTCGGGTTGGGTTCAGTCACTAGTAGTATTACGAAATGGTGATTTAGCTAGTGGATCAGCCGATCATACCATTAAAATTTGGAATTTAGAAAATGGAACTGAAAAAAAGACATTAAATGGTCATTCAGATAGGGTACAGTCGCTAGCAATTCTTCTAAATAGTGATTTAGCTAGTGGATCATCTGACCAAACAATTAAAATTTGGAATTTAGAAACTGGAAGTGTAAAAAAGACACTAAATGGCCATTCGGACTGGGTCCAGTCGCTAGTTGTTCTTAAAAATGGCGATTTAGCTAGTGGATCAGCCGATCATACCGTTAAAATTTGGAATTTAGAAAACGGAACTGAAAAAAAGACATTAAATGGCCATTCGGGTTGGGTTCAGTCACTAGTAGTATTACGAAATGGTGATTTAGCTAGTGGATCAGCCGATTATACTATTAAAATTTGGAATTTAGAAAATGGAACTGAAAAAAAGACATTAAATGGTCATTCAGCTAAAATTCGGTCTTTAATCGGACTTGAAAATGGAAATTTAGCAAGTGGATCAGATGATGAAACTATTAAAATATGGAATTAATTTTGTCAATGGCTAATTTTTTTGGTTACGTTTATTTTCACACATTTTATGGGTAAATAAACAGAAATAGATACACACATTATGTGAATGTGGAATTTAATTTTTTTTATTTATTATATTTATTTAGCCACAAGTTATTGAAAAAAAAAAAAAAATAAAAAAAAAAAAAGATTATCATGTTCAGATTAAATTAATTAGTATTACAATTAGCACAAATCCATTTTTTGATCTTAATAATCTTTTTTGACACATTTTAAATGAAAACATTTATTACAAGAACTTCAAACGATATTATTTTTTGATTCTTGGATTGACTTGTTTGTCAGTTACACGAAAATAATTTGTGGCCCATGTAATCGCTTAGGTAATTTTTACATGAGCAAAATGAAAACCACCAATTTTGTTTATCCCAAAAGTAGTAGTAGTAGTAGAAAATACTGCGACCCCAAACGGGTTAAGCTAAAACTTTTCCAATAAAGAAATTTTGTTCCATTTTGTGCTGAAAATAATTAGTGATAAAAAGTCATAACTTATGTTATCTAGGTTTTTCGTTCTTACTTACAAATTATTTTGCCTGATGAACTTTAATAATGTGGCGTTGTATTTTTAAAATTCTTCGATAAAATAAAAAATAAATAAATAAAAGAATAAAATTTAAGTATATAGAAAAAAGAAAAATAGTTTAATTATTTTAGACATTTAAATTAGAGTAAAATAATAACATAGAAATTCCATGTTTAATTTGTCCTATTGTATTTAAAAAGACCATAAATGCTCTCTGTTTGGCGCTCCTGCTTATTGAACACTTTTTTTAATTCTTCGAAAACTGTGTTATTTTTCTTGGACGTCTCAAACTCAAACTCTGTAACATACCCATAATATTTGCATTTATCTATCAGATCCATGTTGCTCTCATACTCTATTTCATTCAATAAATCTTAAGTATTACTAATCGTTGTCATTCTCATCGTTTAATAACTCTTTTATGATTGATTTAGTGAATTCATTTTTCAAAAGCCTCGCGAAAAATTCTATATGCATTTGCTTGAGCCTAACGTGTGTCTTCTTAACGTTGTTTATTAGCCTAAAATTTTATTTTGTTCTTATCTAATGGCGGAAAGAGTTTTATAACTCAGAGCAGAGACGCCCTGTGTCAGTTTTAAAATGTTCAATCAGCTTGATTTTGAATTCGTTCATATTTTTTGATAAAACAATTTCGTTGGAGAGTCAGTTCAAGGGGTTTGATTATCTATTATTGAAGAATTCATGGCGCTGGTTGCAACATCTAGTAATTTCTCTTCTAAGTCTCACTGTAAATGTCTGACGTATCTAGCGTACAGTGTACCCATGAAAACATGTTTCAGCATAAATTTTTCAATAAAAAAAGCACCTTAAAAATTAAAAAAAAAATCATATTTAAGGATGATCATAAGCTTTAAAATGCCAGATTTTGTAACAAAAAATATTATTGATTTGATTAGTTATCATTAAATTTATAAGGTTACAAGAACTAATAGTGTTTTATCATTTTTTTGGGCCATCGGAATCAGAAAATTTTAAAATTATATTTAGGAATTTAGATAAATAAATAAAAAAAAAACAATTTTGAGGATTCATTTTATTTACTAATAATAAAGCCAGTTATTATTAACCAATTTACATATAAAAAAAAGTAGATTAAAATTAATTAAAAAACAAAAAGAGAGAAATTTAGATTAATTAAATAAAAGTAAAATTTGAAGAAAAAAATTAATATTAATAATATAAAAAATATCATTGTTTAATTTTCAATTCGAAAAAAAAAATAAAAAAAAAAAATAAAGAGAATAAGAAAAAAATTAATAAAATCCAAATCAAAAATTAGACTGATTCATAAAAGAAATAATAATAATATAATAATAGTAATTCTAAAACAATAAAATTGGTTTATAATTTTTTTTTAAATGTGTGTGCATTTTTTTTTTTAGAAATTTATTTTGATTTTTTTCAAATTTTTTGATCAATTAACAACCCAATCTTTAAACAGTTTAAAAAACAATATTACATCGGGAGTGGTTTTATTATTGTCTCAAAATGAGATAAAAGATGCATTACACTACATGTAACATAGTGAAAAAAAAAAAAAAAAGATAGAAAGAAAAAAGTAAAATTACTTTAAAAAGAAGATGAAAGAGTGAAATTGCGCTTTCTACTAAATCCCGAATAAGTTAAAAATCACTTAATTTCACAAATAAAACACTTTTGATTTAAAATAATTAGCAACAGCAAAAAAAAAATATCAAACGAAAAAATAATTCAATATAGCTTATAAAATTGTTTTCACTGAATTGATTAAAATTAAAAAAAGAAAAAAAAGTAGATAGATAGATAGATTGACGAGTGCAGAGTAGTAAAGAGAACCAAACTCGTTTAGAGCCTTGTTACAATGGAATCCGAATACACAAAAAAGAACAATACTGATTTATTCAGCTATGATGACATATAATTTGTCTTATCTTTGTTCATTGAATTGACTATACATCAACAACAACAACAACAACAAAATATTTCCTTTTTTTTTTCAATTTACTAATAATAATTATGTGTGTTTTAATTGTTTAAATTATCTATAGAAGAGATCTTTATGGAGCACCAGGCAAAGGGTCGATTTTTAAAAAACACTCTAGACACTGCACCAATACTGATCATTAGATTAGATTGCACTAAACATAAATGCATTTTTTAATTCAAATTGATTTTTTTAAAGCACATTATAAGGCAGGCGTGTTTGGTTAGATTTGTTAGAGTGAACAAGGAATGTAGATATAGTGTCAAAATAGATGATTGGAATAGTGGAATATTGTTTATAATTTGTATGCTATTTTGGTGTTTGTATAATAATGCTAGGTGGGTATCATTCATTTGTTTAAATTCTCATTCTTGTTCTATCCTATATGTACACATGCATACATGACTAGAATGTTTTTTTGTTTTGTTTAGTTGCAAATCGACATTAATTTCATTCGGTTTTGTATTTGGGTTCTAATAGATAGAGGCGAGAGTTTGTTCTCTCTAATCTACACCTTTTTAATAATAATAATAATCATAATGTTTAAAACACACACACATACACACACACACATACCCACACACATGTAGATTTCTACAACAACTCGTACTTAAGGTCATTTTCGGATATAAGCTGAGTATTAATGGTCGTATTGCCCAGAGATATTGAGTTCAATTTAGCATGAGCGATATTTGTCTCTTCTTTAGTGTTGTATCTAACAATAACAAATGACTTATTTGGTATATATTTGAAATAAGTCAATTGACCAATAGCATGTTGTGCACACAAAGCCTTCAAAGTTGACTGATCAATCTGAGGTGTCACATTTCTGATTAGCAAATAGTGTCCACTGTTAATGTTCAAGTTAGATGGATTGCCGAATGAATTAGTGCTTTGTGGTCCAATGTTCCACGAGTTGCTTCTAAAAAACTGCTGCTGTTGTTGCTGTTGTTGCTGTTGCTGTTGATTAATGAGAGGATTAAATTGACCTGGATTGCGGTTTATGTTTGAAGGCGAATTGGCGTTCATGCCATTGCGACTAGAGTTGTTTCGTACGCCCCATATTTGTTCACCAATAGTGCCGCTTGCCGATGGCATGCTATTATTAAAACTAGTTTGTGTTGTGTTCCATGTGTTTCGTTGTTGTTGTGCAAAACGATTATTGTTATTTAGACCAAGTAGCGAGCTTTGATTTGATGCTAGAAAATCGGCTGGACTAGACCAGCCGTTGGCTCGTGTCAAATTGGACAGTATGCTCTCGGGGTCGATTGCTTCGGAGAGCAGCGGTTTGCTGAACGAGCCGGGCGTGCAATTCGGGTCGTCTTCAATAGACGATTGACCGTGGCCGGCCCAAGGCTTGCCAGGCACAAACGGAGTTATTCTATCATCTATTTGAGCTTGTTGTTCGCTCATGAACGAATTAAATCCGGTCCATTGATTAACCGGGGCAGAGCTGTTGCCAAAAAGTGAATTGGGCATTTTGTTTACTTGGTTTTGTCTGTTTATTGGCTTTTGTGGGCCAAATTGGGCCATTTTTGTCTCCTGTATCAACTGCATGAACTTTGACTGACTCTGGCTTTCTTTAAGCATTGACGGCAGTTCACCCAAAGCTGAAATGCTTCCCAAATCACTAGCTGTCAAATTTGCCATTAGATTCGAGCCACCGGTAAACTGCTGCTGCTGTTGTTGTTGCTGCTGCTGCTGCTGTTGCTGTTGCTGTTGTTGTTGTTTTAGAAGCATGTGAGCGGTATCTATTTTTTTCTGATAGACAAGCAAATTGTCTTTGTGTGTTTGACTCTCTTGTTTGAGCATGTCGAGCTCGTTTTTGTACTGTTGAGGATTTAGATGAGCGCAACGTTTATTCAAATTGTTTATGCGATTTATACTGTTTGTGTATAAATTGAGCGTTTGGAATAGTTGATTGAGTAAAGCTAGCACATCAGATGGAAGCTTATTGTTGAGAAGATCTGGACTAATAAGTTTTAGTTGAACGGCTATTTGATAGGATTCGAGTAATTGAGTCTGGGTTAAATTGTTGCCGAGCAGGGCGTTTGACGAGGCGGCCGTTGGCGGCTGATTGACAGTGAAGTTGGGCGGCGGCATTTTGTTGGCGCGGTTCTGCGACAGCAAATTGCTAGCAGACGGATGGCTGTTCATGCGGCTAAGCTTGCGTGTCTCTTCATCCTAAATTAAAAAGAAAAAAATGTATTAGTCATTTGTCTTTAGCTTAAGGCGCTAAAACGACATGTAAATCAACAACAATAAAATAGAGTGCACATATACCCTGAATATGTTTGAGTTCCAATCTTGGGGGACCGGGCCCCCGTTACTCGGCATGTTCAGCAGACCGGGCGTGTTCGACTGAGAGCTCGGCTTGGCCGTTGTCATTTGACTGGCCGAATTAACCACCTGGTTTCCGCTAGACCATTTACTTGTGTCAACAACTCCGATTGACGGATCAAAGTTATTTTTTGTCTAACAACAACAAAGTTACAACATAAATACACATTACATGCGAATTGGACCTCAAGATCTTTTTTCTTTTATCCTTTTTATTTTTTTTTTTTTAAATTTTCAAACCCTTTTCTTATCTAACTTTTAATATTTTATTTTCTCAATAATTACAACACCAATTTCGGTCAATTTATGTGTCTACATAATTTTAGTAAAATCACACCAAAATCAGTGTTTCTTGATGCACGCTTATAAAAGATGCTGACACATATGGTTACTGCATCGAGCTGAAATGTCACCCAGTCGATACCCTTTTATGATGAACACACAAACCACTCTAAGTATAAGCATATACGATTAAACTAAGATTGTTTAAAAGCCTCTGGACACATTTTAGTTCATTGTACAAAAATATTTATTTTTAAAAGATTTTAGTGTGCTGGTCTTATTAACTTTTTTTTTATAAAAATAGAATTTTAATATTTAAAATTGAGATTTTGGTTAATAATAAATAGGAATTAGTAATTTAACACATTTTTTCTATCAGTAGTTTTTTTTCTTATTCACACAAGAGAAGAAAAACAGTTTTTGCACTCCATGACGCATGTTTATAAACTTCTTTCATTAACAATTGAGACTGAAAAGGCCAACTTAATACACTAATCTCACTGTGTCATATTGAATATGTGATTTTTTAATAAATTTTAATAAACACTCCAACATAGTTATCTTGAATAATTTTTCTTATTTAAAAAAAGACAAAAAATTAAACATCTTCAAGACTTTAAAAGATTATTGATTTATTTAAGTTATTTTTTAAAACAAGAAAATATTTATGTTCAATTTTTATTTGACCTTCACCAAACCAATAAAGCATAGAAAGTAAAAATTAATTTTCTTGGTTTCCTTGCTATATAGAATAAATAATATGTTCTCAACGTATAAAACTTCCTATATTCAAAGCAAAAGAAAAAATTATAAAAAATTTTTTTCAAGAATAAGTCTGTCATTTCAAGGTCTATTAATTCGGTTATAAATTAAATAGTATTAAAATATAGTGCAAATTTGCATACTTGCGCAATTGGCGATACAACATCTATTTCACTTTATTTCACATTTGCAGGACAAATTATTTAACATTAATGTATAATTTTTTTCTGATTCTATGCCATTGAAAGTTGTATAAAATTTCTCAAGTCCATTTTAAAATAACTCAATTAGAAAAAATTATGCACTTATACTTAATTAGTCTTGTAAAAATAATTTTCTGTAATTGCATAGAGCAAAATATTAAATTTATGTATATTTTTCGAGAAAATTTTCGCATGTTTAATTTTTGCATACATGGTGTAATTTTATTTCTGTATATGTGTCAAATTACAAACCCTAGTACACACATCTATGGAAATACTGATTATTTTATATATTTTTTTAAAATTTTATCCAAGCAAATCTATAAAATAAAGATAATGAACATGTTTTGTTATAAATGGCTTGGAAAAAAGATGCATTAGAGTATCAAAAATTGTTAACAAAAAAAAAACTAGAAGAATAAAATCATTTTTTGATTTAAACAAAAATTATTAATAGATATATCTTGTCTATTTTTTGTCTTTAATAAATGATATATCTTATCTTTTATTTTTTTAATTTTATAAATAAAGATATATCTTATCATTTAATAATCTTGTGTAAACTATGTAAGAACAAAATATTCCCTTTTTTTGTAATTGAATTAGAACACAAAATGAATAATAAATATCAAAATTAAAAATTTTAACAAATTGATATTTTTTCAGATTTTTACTCAAACCCTTAGTTTTGTACTAATTTTAAATTTTATAACTTTTTTTTTACATCGTCTTAAATGCGTCCATTGAAATAAATAAAAAGAGAATGACTTTAGTCTTGACTAAATGAATTGGTGTTGGAAAAAAAATAAAATATAATGTTAATTTTTTTTCTAAGACTAAAAGGACCCAAAGATCTAGAGATAATTTAATATCCAATTCGCTTTAATAAACAAAAAAAAAAAAACAAAAAAACAAAACCACTCTTTCACATATTTGTATACGAATAGAAATGAACATAACAGAAAAAAATATGTTTGAAACTTACCGATGGAAGATTGATGCCCCAACTGCTTGTGTCAACACGTCCCTGGTCCCATTCGTGTTCATTTTTGTTCTCTTTAAGCCACGACTTTGTATCAACATTATCTGAATTCCATTCGGAATTGCATTTTAATTCGCTTGAGATGACATCGTTTAGAATGGGCGCTGCAGGCGTATTATTCCACGAAGAAGAGGAAGACGACGACTGTGGCTGAGATTGTCCTTTCCACTGATTAGAAAACTCACCCTCTGGTTTTATAGTAGCCGGATTCGGCACATGTTTGGTACTGTACGACCATTTTTGTATTTTAGCTATTTTGGCTTGCTCAGGATCGCCCCAAATCGACGTGCCATCATCGCTTTTTTTGCTCTGCTTAAAGTCCGGGTCCTCCCAGCCGGTCGGCTCAATTTTGGCCATAATCTGCTGCTGTTGTTGTTGATGTTGCACAAGCGCTTGATCGGCCGACCACGACGACTCGCCACTATTCCATCCACTGTTCCACTGAGGCGCCTGTTGATTGGGCGACCAGTTCGTCTCGCAGCTGGTCTCTTTCTGCTCCCACAGCGTTTTGTTTGAATTGCCCAGCCATATATCGGTGCCTGCTTGGTCCTGTTTGAACTGGATTAAATTGTTCAAAAGCTTGTCGTTTGAGGATATGGACGAGGTGGACGACGAGGACGAAGAGGCGGCCGACGACGTCGACGAAGACGGCACTACTGTTTGAGCTTGCTGCTGGGTTTGATTGCTAGTAGCCGAATGGTCCAAATTCCACGGCACTGTCTGATTAACCTTTATGTCCCATTCGTGGCTAAGCTCATTTTTATGGTTCGTTGTCGAGCCGTTTGTCGACGGCGATGATTGCTGAGATACAATTTTTGCCCAAGATTTTGACTGCGACTGGGACTGTGGCGGCACCTGCTGCGGCTTTTTGCCCGACCAGTCGGCGGCAAATTCGCCGGCGTCGGTCGCGTGCTGCCAGGCGTTGGCCGACTGGGGCCACTGAGCGCCAGACTCGCTGGCTTGCTGCGCCATCGAGCTAAACGGGCTCCACTCGGCCATGTCGCTGTTGCGCTGTCCTTGATGATGATGTTGCTGCTGTTCGCTTAGACTAGATTGAGCGGCTGAGGAGTTTTTTAGCAGTTCGCCGAGCATTATGCTTGGCTCGTTGGCCGAGCTTGACGACGAGGTCGACGACAAATTCTCGTGATTACTGTTTTTTTGAACCGACCAGTTTTGATGATGGCCCTGGTACAGATGTATGTTTTGCTGCAGGCCGAATTGGGCCGCGTAGTTCATGACCAGCGCGTCCTCGTCTGTGTGAGACGGCGTCGATGATGACGAGGACGAGGAGCCGCCGTGCACGATCGGCGACAGATGCCCGCCGAACGAGCTCTTTACCATTTGAGTCTTCGCTTGAGACATTTGCTTCTACTGGCTACAAATCATTTAACAACACTTTTATTTAAATTTTTTCTATTTGTTCTGTTCAGAGCTGTTGTTGAATGTGTGTTGCTCAATTTCTATCAATTGGTAGCTATCTATCTAATCTAGTGGTCAAATGAATTTAAGATATTTATGCTTGGCGAGAAAAAATTGAGAAAAAGAAAAAAAATATTTTCATATATTTAAAGAGAAAGAATACGATCTCTAAAATTGTTCAACATAATAACTAATGCAGTCAATAGAAATGAAAGAAGCCAACACTTTTTTCCTATGTCTTAAACAATTATAATAATTTATTCAAGAGGCAAAAGTATAATGAGGAAAAATCAATTTTTCTTTTGTTCTAATTGGAAAGTAACAAAGAGAGAAAAGCGATCAAGGCTTTTGTGAATTGAAAAATTTTGTGCTTTTTCTTATAATTTTTTATTTTATTTTAGTTTTTTTTTTAGTTTTTTATTTTGCTATTTTCATTTTTCGAGCTATCAAACATGGCGTTTGCAATTCAAATTAGGAATAAATTCGAGCTATGAATTTTTTTAATAATTTATTTTCGAGATAAATAGCGAAAAAGTATAATATATATTTTTTTTAATTGAGAAACAGAAAGAGAGAGAGAGAGAGAGGAAAAATGGCGTAGTTTATATGTATATACTATTTAGTATGCATAATTATGGCCTCAGATTATTTATATTAATTTTCTAATGTATACGCTATATTTAGGTCATATCTTTCGACCTATGTACAGTTCACTACATTAGTCTTTTTTAGGCTATTTGAAAATGTCCCCTCGTCCATTTTTGTCGCAAGACAAAATATTTGTCACTACAAAGTAAATACACTTAACAGTTGGTATCAAGGCAAAAATAAATATAACCTACACTCCCTTCTAGTTTAGACTATCCAAACTCTGCTTTTTTGTTCTAGAAACTTGTTTAAATTTAACACAAAGAAAAACTTGTGAGCAATTAATTTTAGCAAAAAAAAAAGTCAACAAGTCTAATAATTTGCCTAAAACCAAAATTTTATAATGTGTTATAAAAAATGTCGTTTTTAGTTATTTGTTAACTTTAAATTGAATTTTGATTTTAACATACTAAATCACATTAATCACAATGTATTTAACTTTAATTTTAGTTTTCGACCGTCAACCAGCTTATTTGAGAATTATTTTCTAATTTGGATAAATTTAATTTTACTCAAATCTTTTACTCTAAAACAAATTATAACTTAGATGGTATTGTGAATTTCTAAAAAAAAAACAAGAATAACAAAAATTCTTACTCTTTTGATAAATCAAAATTTACTAAAATAACATAATTAAAAAAATTCTGCAACCTAGTAAAAACCTAAAAAAACTTTGTTGCTTTGTTTCACCTTTTTTACCTAAAATAATTTTTCTAATGTAAATATAAGACAAAAATTATAGCATCAATAAGGTTTAAATTGATTAATGACAGATTTTGTTTGGCAAAAAATTGACCACAAATTAGATTAACTTGCTTAGCGTTATGTGAGGAATGATTTAGAAATAGGTGTATATACGGTAGTACAATTAGGGAAAGGGTATAATTCATGTTTTTAATCCTATTGTACCCTCTCCTCATTTGTAAAGATCTAATTGAAGATTATTCATAGTGTTATATTAATCTTTAACACACAACCTTTTTTTTACAACCAAAGACAAATATTTTGACTTTTCTTTAATTTATATAGATTGTATATTTTTGTCTTTACTTTGACTAGGTATATAAAAAAACCTTTTAAAAAAATTTAAATATGAATGTTTGATAGGGAAAAGAACTGTGTAATGATTTATTATTTCCGTAGAGAAATTATTGCGGTAATCAAAACGGCTAACATAATCTTTTTGCATTCTTGTGGCTAAATCACAAGGTACCCAACACTAGTTTTGTTTTTTTGGTAAAAAAGAGTTGGACTTTGTAGTAAATTTTGATTTATAAAAAAAGGAAGAATTTTTATTTTGGGTCTTAAATTTTAAAAAACCATTTAATAAAGTATTAAATAAAAAAAATACTACTCTAATAATTATTTATGACTGTTAGCTCTAATCTGAATTTAAAACAGTTAGATTAATTGTTATAAATATAAAAAATGTGCATTCCGACATTTTTTTTATTGCTTTAAATTTTTTTGAAAAGTCCGATTATACAATTGAGTTTATTCAACAAGTCTATCACTATGCTTAAAGAACCCATTAATTACTTCAGCATGGAATAAAAAATAACCTATAATAAAAGCTACTAGAGCCGATTCTGTCTCAAGTTAACCATCAATTATTTTTAAATTATCTATATATCTTGTTTAAGTCTTATAGGCTCATTGATTCTAATTCCTCAATTAATTTTTAATCCCTTTTTAATCAGAAAAAGAAAATTCAATTAATTAAATTAAAATCGGCTTTCAGGTTTAATCAAATCTAAGTCTAACTAAAAATATACAAAGGCTTGAAAATTTTTAATTTTTTTAAAAAAAATCCTTATAAATACATTCTTTACTTGTAACATTTAATAAAAAAAATCATATAGGATTTTTTATTAGAGACTATAACACTGAACGAATTGAAAATTGTTTTTTTTCGCTTACTCATTTTAAAAGATTTTAATTAGAAAAATAAAATTGGGAAAATATTCCTAGTAAATGATTGTATTCTCTTTAAAACATTCAGAATTGATTTCTAAAGAATTCACTTTGATAATCTTTATATTAATTTAACCATCAAAGCAAAAAGAATATCAACCAAATGTTTATAATTTTCTAATAAAATGTTAAAATTAAAAAATGACTTTTATTAAAATATAATATGTCTAAAAAATCATTTAATTTCAAATTAATTTGTTCAAACTTTTTAGTAAAAAGTTTTTTGGTTTAAAAAATCACAGAAATTACAAAATTTCTCAGTACTTGTTCTTCACTATTAAATAAACAAACTTTTATTTTATTTTTTAGTAATGATGAAATGAATTTTGTTGCTTTAAAAATGCATTAAAAATTGATTAATAAACTAAAAAAATAATAAACACTTGCCTTGATTATTAAACACACAGGCACGTGAAATAGAAATAAACAAAGACTAGAAAATATGTGAACTATTTAAGCATTTTTTTAATAAAAAAAACATGAATCTTTCTTTCAGATAAATAATATTGTTTTGTATTGCAAGAAATCTCTTAGATCAAATGAACAAAAAAATAAATTCTTGAATTTTTAAAATTTAGTAAATAAAGAAATAAGTAGCGCATACAAATTTTATGTTAGAGAACAAAATTTAATTTTAAATATTTAAAATTTTTTTTTCAAAATAATTCACTCTAATTTACTTCGTTTTTTTAAAAATATTTTCATCCTAGAATTTTTCACTCATCTTTTATAATAATAAAGAAAATTCTTTTTTTTTTCTTTACTTGATATTAGAAAAAATAAAAAGATAAATGATTTAATAAATTAATAAGATAATTAAATCTAGATCACGCGAGAAATTCTAAATCAAATGATTTTTTGCTAAATCTTTGCTATTTAAGGATTTTTGGCTTTGTAAACAAGTTGAATTTGGTGAAAAAAAGAATTAAGTGTGTGAGTGTAGATTATTTGACCGGAATCCTTTAAGATTAAATTCAGAGAAGAGATAGTGAGTACATAGACTAGAATGTCCAAGTGCATAAGTCAACAAGTCAAGAGAGGTAAACGAACGAGCCGATTAAGAAAAGGCAATCCCGTATAAAAAAAAAGTTTAGCTTTTTAAAAAAGTAAAGAAATTCTTGACGTTAATCGTCTATTAAGTATACAAATTGATAAATCACAAGTTAAATTTTATTTTTTGGAAACTAATAAATTATAATAAATATGCAAATAAAACATAACATTTAGGCTAAAGGTCAGTCATTTGTTTATTTTTTTTTAAATAAAAAAGATAAGGCAAATTTGAGCACATTGTATGAAAATTATGTTCAGAAATTATATTAAAAATTCAATAAACCAAAAAGGAGTCACGACTCATTCAGCTTTAAAAAAATAAACATTTTTTTTTCAATTCATTGTCAAACAACTTATTGAGATCCAAAGGATTTTGGCTAACAAAATTTAACTTTTAATTTTTTTAACCGATCTATATTGAATTAGAAAAATACAACAAATTGATGGATACTTACACTCCTACATATTAGTCGCATTACTAAAATACTAAGTAAATGTTAAAATACAACATATTTTGCTTACAGTGGTACATCCGTTATATTTTATATTTTAACTAATATTTATAAGACAAAAAAAGTGTCTACACAAGGTAAACTAAAAAAGTACGTTATTTGCCATTGATCACTTGAAAATTTGAGAACAAAAATAAAGAAAAATTCAAGCTTGATGAATTTTTTGAAAATCAAACTTGAATGTATAAAAAATTTCTCACTTTTTTGTTTGATTTTTAAAAAAATATTTTGCCGTTAGAAAAAAAAACAAAATTACAAAAAAATAATCTAGATAATTTTTGATATTGGTTTAAATTGACCGAGAGGTTTAAAACAAAATTAATTTACTCTATTTTGGAATGAATTTTAAAAAATTTTCTTTTCGCACATAAACTTGTCTTAATTATGATAAAATTATTAAATCATTTAGTCAGTTCTCGTGATAGATAAAATTATGTTGTTTGAATATAGAAGCAAAAATTTTTCTAATTGAAAACGAATTTAATAAACTTTTCTTTTTTATTTAGTTTCGCCAATGTACAATCTTTTATAAATATATCTTAACTATTAACAAATGTTGGCCCTTCAAAATAATCTTCTCTAATATCATAAATAATTAAGGAATTTAGATATTTATAAACTGTTACGAAACAACAAGTGTTTTGAATTCTTTTGTGAAAAAAAATATTACTTTTTTTCCAAATAGCGTCATTTTTATTCTCTAATTGAGAAAATATTTTCTAATGAAAATAAAAGACGCTTCGAATTATGCTTTAAATTTTAATAATTTATATTTCTAAAACCTTCAAAAATATTTAATAATTTTTATTAGTAAACACCGTTCTGAGTTTATAATGGTTCATCTAATTTGAGCGGCCTTTGTGCTTTTTCTAATTAGAAAAAAAAAATTTTTTTTGAAATTAAATTTTCTAAAATAATATGATTTTACTATTGCGAAATTAAAAGAATTTTCTGCAGTATAAATCTAATTTAATAATTAATTAAAAAAACATGATTTTTATTGAAATTTAGCTTAGTTATAAGGTGAACATGCATATGTTTGAAATTTACATTAATCAATTTAAGTTTGCTACAATTATGTGCTAATATTTGTCTGATTTTTTTTAAATATTCCAATTAACCAATTTTTAGCCAACTAGTTAAAAATTTATTTTAAATTACTTTTTCAATAAATTAAGTTTCTATACTTAACTACATAACCAGTTCCAAAACAGACACTACAATTACTTATTAATTAAATATTATTCAAAACTACCAAAGAGACGAATGTTCATGTTTAAAAGTCACAAGTCTCAAGTCAAGTCCAAGTCCGGACTTTTTTTTTTCAAAAAAGTATGGCCAAAGACTTTTTTTATTTAAATTGAGTTTGGAAAAAAATTTCGGACTTGGACTTTTTTTTTTGGGACCTGTTAACAACTATCATTTATTCATTAAATTAAAAAAATAAAAAATTGGTTTATTAAAAATATCAAAGTTACAAAATCTGATAATCTTAATTTAAAATAATCTTTAGAGAAAAATTTCTTTTAGGCCATTCGGGTCGGGTCCTTGAGTTTAGGAATTTGAAAAGAATAATTTATTTAAATCATTTAGAATATTATTTGTAACAAATCAAAGTTATCAGTCACAACGTTAATCACTCAAAGGGTTTTAAATATATTCTGAGTAAAAATCAGAGTTGTTTAAAAGTCACAAGTCCAAAAGAAATTTAAAATACTTTTATTTTTCAGATTTTTTTAAAATTAAACTGAGCAGTAAAAAAAATGAAAAATTTTTTTATAATAAATTTCCGTTTAAAATTAATTTTTTTTTGCGCAAATAAGAATTTACTTTAACCCGATTTTACTGTATTTTCAAAGTAAACGTTCAATGTAAAACTCAATTTTTTATTCCTGCAAATTTCTGTAGCAAATTTTTGAATTATGCACAACATTAGTATATGGTTTAGCATATGCTTCACATGAAAAAATGTCTGCGCATTAAATTTTTCAATTATATAATTCTTAAAAATTTGAATAAAAATTATTTTTGAGCATAAACTTCAATATGCCCAAAACCGCCTCCAAAATATTAGCTCAAAAATTCCCAAAACAAAATTAGCACATAATCCAAATACTGGACACTTTTTGACAAATTCACACATATAACCAGAAACCTTGACCTTAAAAAATATTAATCTCTTCAAAAAAATTATCAGTTGTGATTTTACCCCTAATACATAAATAAAAAAATCAAAATGTAAAACAATTTAAATAAAAATTAATGATTCATTTATTTGAAAAAAAAATATCTAAATAACAAGTTGATATTTTTTTTCAATAGTATATTAAAATTTATTGAAAAATAATTAAGCTTTATTTTATTTTTTTAATAAAGCTTAATTATTAATTTTTAAGTGCTAATTTAATAGCTTAGATTAACTTGATAATGGTTTTTGATAAAAAATTTTTTAGTTATCTTGGCTTTAAAAAATTGTTGGATATCTTTTTTTTTTAACTAAATCTTTAGCTGAGTAAAATATTAAGCAGAGCAATATTTGTTTAAAATTTGATTAATATGTTTTAATATTTATGATTTTCTGAGGAATGCCGTATGATCTAAGCACGGCTCACAGGGTTTCTCTGTGGACACTATCAAATGCCTTTCTAAAATCGATAAAGTTGACAATAATGGGTGTGTAGCATTCAATAAACTGTTCCGCGATGTTACGCAGTGCAAATATTTGATCAATGCATCCTCTTCCTCTTCTAAATCAGGCTTGTTCCTTGCGCAAGAGTATATCAATCGAAGAATATATACGATTGAAAACAATTCTGCAAAAAAATTTACTTGGAATTGAAATTAAGGTTATTCCACCCCAATTATCGCATTTCGAAAGATCACCCTTTTTCGGTATTCTAACGATATATCCTTTCGACCAATCTTCTGGAATTACCTCTTCGACCCAGATAGTAGAAAATAGGTCAAATAATACAGAGACAGATATGGCTACTTCAGCTTTTATCATCTCAGCTTGTATCGTATCTGGCCCTCCAGCCTTCCTGTTCTTAAAGGCTTAGATTGCATCTAAAATTTCCAATTCCGAAGGTGCATTAGTGTTTATGTCAAGGTCATCTTCAGGAGGTGGATGTCTTATTATCTTAACCGGATGTTTTTGATTGAGAACTTCCTTGAAATGTTCGACCCATCTTGAAGCCTGTTCTTGAATAGTAAAAAGGGTTTTTTATTCACTCTATTCTATTTGTTCACAAAAAAAGCAAAACCATATGGGAAGATTGTTAAGTTAATTGCTTCTTGGAAATTTCACCGCAACAATTGTTTCAGTCCTTTTTTAACACCCAGTTGAGATGACACCAATAATAACTAAAAGTGCTTTGTTTAACACATATAATTACTTCTAGTTATAGAACTAAAGGCTTTAGTTCTATAACTAGAAGTAATTATTTTCTAGGATACCGATGAATACTTAATTTTCTAGGATATATATTTACGGTAAATATATATCCTAGAAAATTAAAACTTGATATTTTGATTTGATTTGAAATTATTTTGAAAATAATCAAGACCGAATTTATTAGGTATTCATCGAAAACCTTGAAGTTGCTTAAAAAATCTTTAAAAATATCGAAATGTAAAACAATTTAAATGAAAAAATAAATGATGACTTATTCATTTATTTTGAGCCCACTTAATTTTTCAAGTGAAAAGCTCTGTGAATGTATGTTTCTTTTCCCACCCTTTCAATCAAAATAAAACCAAGTAATATAAAAAAAATTGCGTAATACAATAAACACAAATATTTATAACACTGTTTTTTATTTAAATCTTGTTTTAAACTTTGATATATTGAAATAAATAAAGATATTCTTGAATAGATGTTTATTATTTTGATAGCTATTTGGCAAAAAATAATTTTCAATTGATTTATCATGTTAAAATTTTTTTTTCAATTTATTACTAAGTCAAGTAATATTAATCAAATTTTAAACAAATATTGCTCTGCTTAATATTTTACTAAGCTAAAGATTTAATTAAATTAATTAATTTTTTAAAGCCAAGATAACTAAAAAAATTTTTATCAAAAACCATTATCAAGTTAATCTAAGCTATTAAATTAGCACTTAAAAATTAAGCTAAATAGAACAAACTTAACAATTGTTCAGAATTGGCCTAAAGCTGCTTTGTAATTTATAACTTTCGGATGAAATTAAATTAAATTAATATTTATAAGACGTGTTTCAAGTAGGAGAATTAAAATGTCAAATAAATAAATTAAATTGGTCTCAGTTTTTATTTTATTGAAATAATCCTGACAAGAATTTTGAAAGCAAATATTTATCTGATCACTAGGTGAAATGATATGTATCAATTTTCAAGTACAAGACCAAAGTGGGGATTCTCATGGAACAAATAGCCTTTTTTTAAATCAGGCCTTATTTAAATAAAAGATTATTTGAAAACGATTAAAGTCAAACAAAATAGCTATTAGTAGACAAGAGATCGAATTCAGAAATAGCAAAATATCAAAAAAATTGCTAGGATAAGCTTGACATTTATGGGTCTTTGTCCTGTATAACAAAAATAAGAGATCAAATATTCAAATTTTTTAAAAAAATTTCTAAATTCTTGTCAATAACACATTTGAATAGAAAAAAAGAAAAACGTCAGACTCGACTTAAAAGCATTGATTATACGCTAACCCAGTTTTTTTTTTTTTTTATCTAGTTTAAATCTAAGTATCTATGATCAAAATGATTTATTAGTTTTTAGCTTAGCAGCCAAACATTTCTGGAAAAATAAATAATAAAAACTTCAAATAAAATAAATTCTCATTAGTTTTTTATTTTCTCTAATATTTTATCAGTTTAAATAAATTAATTAATTATTTTATTTTTTTCTATAGTTTGTTTAAAGCTTTTGAATTAATTGAGAACTTTGGCTATTTGCAAGAAAAAATTAATTTTTAAGGCTTTAAATTATTTTTTAATTGAAGCACTTATTCGCATTTAGTCGACTTCTGATACAAGTTAAATGTATTAGATTAAGATTAATGGGATAAGAAGCCGCGCACTATTTTGGCCAATTTAAAGCTCACTTTGGACTCTAGAGCCCGGGGTTGTTTGCCAAACTAAGAACCATTGAGAGTTGAATTTGTTTTTTGTTTATCCGAAAGGGTCTGAGTGCTTTTTGCCTAGTATTTTCTAATACTAAGAGACTTTTCAGGTAAATTAATTTCATTTTTTAAGTAATAATACCTCTCGGAAGATCAGCTTGAACAAAAAAAAAAGTTTTAATTAAATTTTGCTTAATGAAGCTTAAATTTATTTTAGATGAGAAAAAGTGACCGCTTTTTAAAGCTATTTGTTGTTTTGATTTATTAAGCGAGTTTGAACGTGACTCTACTTTGATGGATAGAATTTTTTCACTAATGATTAAGAATATATTCAAAAGCTAGTATAAACAAATAATGAAAATAGTTTTGTTTATTCCTGAAAGATTAATTATTTAGGCTCAAAAAAGAAAAACAGTCAAATAATTTATTCTCTAGTCTTTTTAATTTTTAATAGTCGAACATTATGTCAAATTGATAAATAGAAAGTATTTTTATAATTTTTTAATGCTTTTGTTGAATAAGTCTAAATAACAAATTTCTTCTTTTAAATTAAAAACAAATAAAATTTATTTTTAAAAGATCGATTTCTGTTTTATCTAAAGGTCTGGGTTTAAAAGAAACAAGATAAAATAGAAAAAAATTATTCAAGGAAATATTTGGACACAATTTGTAGAATTAAATTTAAAAAAAATGTATATATTTTTAGATAAAAATTTTATTATAAAAATAAAAATAAACTGAATTATTTAAATTTTCTAGGTGACAAATATTTTCGGTTATTTTCAAGAAGCTTTTTTATTTTGACTTTTTTTATTTTATTTAAAAAAAAATTTGGGTTTCCTCAGAGTTTGTCCAAATGGCATTAGCCTTCGTTTAAACCCTCTTGGCACAAGATAAAATATTAGAATTTTAATTATAAATTCAAAATAAGGATTCAATTAAAAAATTCAAAAAAAAAAATATTTAGTTATTGTTAGTAGTATTATAGAATTGAAATTTTTTTTAGAGATGTTTTTATCTTTTCTGTTCCAACGTTTAGAATAATAAAACAGTAGCCAAAGAGTGATCTTATCAATTATTTTTTTTCGATTCCATTCTTTTCTCAAGTTGAGTAAGATGCGGCTTAAAGCATAATTTGGTGTCTAGCTTAATTCCTTAAAAAGGTTGTATTTTTATTTAACACTAGAAAGCCCGGCTTATATATTACAAAAATTTCAGATTAAAATTTCTAGAATAAAAAATAAAATTTATTTAAAAATTTTCACAATTTTATTTTTAGTTTCTTTGAGTAATTTCTCAAAACTTTATATCTTTGGGATAATATTCAAGTTTAAAATTTTCAAAAAGGGGTCTAAAAACACCCTCGAGCTTTCTAGTGTTAACGGTATTAACTTTTAAATTTAACATACATTTGGTTGTGTAGTTTTTTCTTTTTCCAGCCGTTGTAAATGTGGTGCAGCAGCTTTTGGCTGTATTAATGAAGAAACCCCATGTTTCACAAAACTCTATTATATTGTTTATTGCTATATGAAGAAGAGCCTCAAGTTTAAGCGCAATTTGTATATTTATTGGAATTTGTCTGGCATATTTGTTCATTGCATAAAGCTTTTTGGTTATTTTTTTGATTATTAAAAAAATAGCTTATTTTTTCATATTCATCCGCACCTAATCTTTAACAAAGTTTTTTAAGCTAAATTTAAATATTAAATTTTTTTTATTTTGAATAACTAGACAATAATTTGTTTTATCTTTAAATTTTATTTTATTTTGAATAAATGAAGAGTTAATCAGTCTGTAACAAGACAAAATTAATAAGCCATATTAATCTATTTTTTTTCCAATTTTATTTTCTTATTTATTTTAAATTAGGCATTGTAAGTGATGTTAAACTATTTTATAACTATTTCAATCCAAAAAATTAACTTTTAAAAACCAAAATAAATTTGAAGTTTTTTTTTCACTTTTTTAAAAAAAAATTATTCATCGTCTTTAAGGTGTTGTTTAATCAATAACTTAATTATATAGAAGTTTAACACTAGAAAGCCTGAGGGTTTTTTTAGACCCTTGAATATTATCTCAAAGATATAAAGTTTTAAGAAATTACTTAAAGAAACTAAGAATAAAATTTAAAAAATAATTTGGTTTAATTTTTTGTGTTTAAATTAAAAAATGTATCCAATGTTGAAATAACATAGAAAAAGTGCCATGTTTCAAATATTTTTTCAGTCTCAAATAAAAAAATAATTTAAATTTAAAAAAAAAAAATTTGGACTATGCTGCAGTATTTTTTTAAATATGTTTTATTTTAGTAAATTTTGATTAATCAAAAAAGGAAGAATTTTGAATTTTATTTTTTTTTTTTGAAATTCACAATACCAATTTATCAAAATGAATTTTTTTTATTATATAAGTTTAAACACAAAAAAAAATATTTTTTTTTAATTTTTAAATAAAAATTAAACTTGCTCTATCTCACTAACAAGTTTAATTTCAAATATGAAAATGCTTACAATTTTAACTTGAAATTATTTTTTTATTTGAGACTGAAAAAATATTTGAAACATGGCACTTTTTCTATGTTATTTCAACATTGGATACATTTTTTGATTCAAACACAAAAAATTAAACCATTTTAATTTTTAAAAAAATTTTATTTATTATTCTTGAAATTTCAATTTGAAATTTTTGTAATAAATGAGCTGGGATTTCTAGTGTTTAAAGATTCCCATTTTGAACCAAGCTCACAAATAAGCTCACAAATCCCTAAAAATTAAAATAAACTTAGAAAAATTGTCCCTCTCTCAGAAAACGAAATAATCTATTCAAAATATAAATTATATAAATATAAATTTCTTGAAAATTTCGATTAGATATTCACACATTTTTCTTGTTTTTAGACTTGGTAATTTAATTATCCATTATCATTAATAAAAATTTTAAAAAACTACTACTAAATGACTCAAAAGAAGAAGTTAGTCTTCGTTTGTTTATTTATTTATTTTAAAATATAACTTTAAAGTGATGATTTTTTTTTAAATAAAAGTAAATTTGCGATTATAAAATTTTTCCAAAATTTAGTTGTTGTTTTTTTTATTTAAATAAAAGGGCTTTTTTTTAAATAATTTGGGGGTAACCCACAGGCTGTATAGAATGGACCAAGTCTTTCTTTTATGTCAAATAAAATTAAATGGGAGTCATATAAATAAATTTAGTTAATTTGGGTTATTGAAAGAGTTGTGAATGTGCTGAATTTAGAAAATAGCGTTTAGTGAACTACTGAAAATTGTTTGAAGGTAAAATGTCATTGTGATAAAAGTATCAATTATAATCAAAAATTCACATTTATCTATTTGAATAGACTAGACCCCAATTACGGCTCTATTTTAAAACAAATTAAAACAATTTAATTCTAATAAATAATATTTTATTCAAATAAAAAAAATTCAATTTAAGTTTAAAAGGGCTTTGTCTAAAGTGGACAAATTAGTTGTAGATAATCTCGCGTGATTAAGAGCCTATGGTCATAAATAAAAAAAAAGAAGCCTAATTAAAATAGAAAGCTAGATTTTCGCTTCAATGAAAATAAATTTTTGTGTTCATCTCTTGCAAATTTCAATGTCAAAAGGAAGTTAGTCAAACAAAAAAGCAATTAATTGATTTTCTAATTTGTTTTCTTAACTAAATTGAAATATTGATAGGCATCGAGCTTTTATCAATCAATTAAATCTAGGTAAATTTATTCCGATTGATTAGAATAACAATCGAATGTCTGATAGAGTTGTCTATCTCGAGAGACTAGTCCGCTTAGAAGACATTTCAATTAGTTGAATAGAACGCCTGAGCGATTTGGCAGACTTTTATTTCTATAAAAATAATTTTCTTTTCTTTTTCTAGTACAATTTAACTTAGACTTTTAATTAAATTAAGTATTATATAAATTTATAGCGTGACGGATAGAAAACAGGCCCTAATTTAGCATTTTATTTTGCATGGAATGTGCTCATAAATCAATATGGTTTACGTGACCAATCTAAAAAATAAAATAGAAAATTTATGAGCGATGTTTAAATAATGAGAGCTTAATGTTGACCACAATTGGGAGATTAATTTAAATTTTAATTGCTAAATTTATAAATAGTCTTTTTAAATGGGATTATAAAGTTTTAACAAGCAAATATTTGTTATACAACTAATTTTAAAAAATGCAAAATAAAGTCAATTTTTTTTTAATCCTTTTAAAATTAGCTTTTGGATTTAGATATGATATGAGTGTTGGTGGTGGCAGTCTTATCGCTTTCTAATTTCCATATGCTCTTTATTCTTTACGTTCACTTCTAATCTTTACTTCTTATCAAGCTATTGTGCCGGTTGCTAGTCTTAAAATTCATTAGTAAAATTGGTTCAAGTGCTCGTTTATTAAAATATAATAAAAGTCTATTTTTTTTTCTATTTGTTTTTAGTTTTAAAAAAGCTGAGCTTTTGTGTTCGTTACAAAGTTAATTTAGGTAATATTTATATTAACAATTAAGAAGCATTATTAAATCTAATTGAGAAAAACAAATAGTTGAGCAATTTTTTTTTCAGACATATTGATTTGTTTTTGGGCTATGGATATTGTTTTAGTCGGGATGGCAACCTGGAAGTATTTTCGACTATTAGCTAATTTATTTTCTCAATTACCTTAAATGAAATGTAGACTAAACTAGTTACGAACAATTTAATCCCCCAGTAGATCAAATTATCCGCGGATTATTTAGTTTGCGCTAGTCGTGCATGCATTCAGTCGGAATATCACTCTTCCGCTTCACAAATTTGATTTCTAATTCTCATGTTATTTCACACACACTCACATATACATGCACAAAATCTTTTATATTTAAGTAGGCATTTATTCAATTGGCACAAATTTTCTAGTCACAAGTCAAGTGAATATTCGCCGTCTTCAATTTATTTTGCTTTTAATTTTTCACTTTTAAAAATAAACATTTTTTTAGCTATAAAAAAAAACATTGCAGAGTAATATTTTTGTAGCTCTAGAACAAATAAGACCTAAAGAAGTATTGTTGATTTTTTTTCAACATTTTTTAATTAACTTTGAATTTTATCACAATTTCAATTGTCTTAGCTTTTTGTTTTTCACGCATAAATTTTAAGGATTTTTACCAAATTCAAATATATTAATTTGTATCTAATAGGTTAAAGGTAGTCTAAAGGAGATTCAGCTATTACAGAAAAATTATTTTCATTTAACTGAAAAATGAACAATTAATTGCCTAATATACAGAAATAAATTTAAGAAAATCATTTTAAAATTGATTGTATAGTATGTCATAAGACAAAAAACCTATTTTAAGCTTGTATAATTTTCAATAAGTCATTTTCCTAGATCACGTGATTTTTATTTTAAAGAATTTAAAAATAAGTGACTAAATTTTTTGATTGCGTTTGATCAAAATTCAAAACTTTTAAGAATGTGTAGTAATTAGATTGGGAAATGAATAAAAATAATTGATCAGTCTAGTGATTAAATAAAATCATATTTAAAATTTGATAATTAAAAGAAAGAAAAATATTAATAAAAAAAAAATTATATAAAATAGAATTTTTTATTTGTGACCATTAGTTATTTAGTAAAATTATTAGTTAATTAGAAAAATTAAATAAAAAAAATTTTAAAAAACCATTCAAAATTTTATTTTTGTTTAGACTTATTATGCTTGTATTGAACACAAATCTGTCACGTGACTTAACAAACACATTTTAAGAAGTTAAAAAGAAAAAGTTTAAACAGTTTTGTCGCACATTTATTAGATTCTGTTCTTCAAAAATTTTAGGCAGGGAGGTTAAAAAAATCATTCCAAATCATGTCCGGGGTTTTCCCCAATCTATTATCAAAAAAATAAAATAAAATATAAAGGAAGAATATATTTTCAAATTGAGTGGCTTTAATTAAATATATAATAGTTTTGCTTAGTATTTAGTTGATTGAAAAAACATATCAACTTAGAAATAATCTGTTTTCTCTGTTATCGTAATTAAAGGTTTCTAACAAGATAATTATAAACAGCAGTCTCATGCACAGTACCAGTATTAGTAATTTCATTTCTCTTTTTAGTAGTTTAGTAGAAGAGATACATTTTGAAATACACCTAACAGATTTTGTACTCTGATGTAAGAAATAATCAAAAAAGATTAATTTTTTAATTCCACGATCCACGTATCCTCCGGAAGAAGAATTGTTTGTTTCATTGTTGAGGTGCTGGTAATGAGTACAGTGGACCTCTCTCCTAGGACTGTGATAGTAATAAAAACACAAATTAAAAATCTTTTCTATTCTAAGTAATTATGTATTTTTTTTTAAACAAGTACATCTCGAATTCGAGGAAAAAAAATTTTGTCTTGATACTTTTTTATTTTATTTTATTTTTTTAAATCGCCAAATTTGGCGCCATTTTTTGAAATAAATAATAAATATTGTTTAATCTTTGATATACAGTATTAATTTTTTTGATTCTAAATATTTAAGAATTAATTATATTTTTATGCCGACTGTGATATATCAAATTGAAAAAAAAAACTTATCAAATTAGTGTTTTTTTAATATTCTCTTGAAAGTTACACTCAATTTTTCTTCAAATTCAATAAATAAACAAGTTTAGATAAATTTTTGCATCATACTGTATCCACTCATTTGAATTACATTAATTGCTTGTTAAGAAAGTTAAAAAAGCTCTTGTTCATGTGTATTTTTTTGTATTTAATTTTAATTGTTTACTTAAAGAAATGTAGAATATCTTGTTTGAATTTCAATGAAAATTTTTTTAAATTCATATAAAAAAAAAAGAAGATACACAAAGCCAACAATTATTTTACGTCATGTGATTAACTTAATTAATAATTTTACACAAAAAGCTCTCTCCTTTGACGACAACCTCTGCATATATTTCATAATTATTCAAAAAAAAAAAACGCAAAGATTAAAAATAAAATTATTTTCTTCGTAACATTAACTTTTTGAAACTAAAGAAAATTTTTTTATCATTGTCAAATTTTTGGCGTAATTTTTCAAACAAATAAAAAAAAAAACAATATTTTAAGTTTTTACTTAACAACTACTTTTACTAATTTTCTTTTCTTAAATAAATGAATCATTAGTTTACAATTAAAGACTAATTAACTTAAAAAAAATTAATAGGTCATTGATTGAAACTGTCTTTTGTGCACTTGATATTAGCAATTTGTGCTCGCCATGTGAAAATTGAGAATCAAACCAAATCTTGTTTTAGGATTAATTAAAAGCGAAACAATAAATTTGAACTTTAGAAAAAAAAATTTATTTCAAATCAAATATTAGATAAAATTGAAACTAATGTTTCTTTTTTGAGGGGGATATATATATTTGTACTGATTCTAATATTTGTTTTAAACGATTAAAATAAAACCAAAAAAAGAGAGATAAGATAATAGCAATACAAAGGAACACGACCTTTAAAGTACACTTAAAATAATGTGCTAATTGTGGAGATAAAATTTACATGTATTAGAATTGGTGATAAAGATATGTGTACTTAAAAGCTTATCTGGATAAGGTTGGCGATAAAAATCCTAAAATTCTAAGACAAAATAGATTTTTGAACAGAAGCGTTTAAATCACGCTTAGAGGATTTTATTTGAATTAATTAGAAAAATTCGTGACAGTGAGCTTTGGAGGACGATGTGGGTTAATGACGCTAGAAATAAACAGTAGTGTACTAAATAATTAGTTTTGTCGGCCAACAGAACTTAAATTGTAGGCAAAAGAAAACATACGAGTTTGTGCAAAACTGCTTTGCGAAGCCCACAAATACTTTATCATTTTGCTTATGATTGCCTTAATAGCTTTTAGAAAACAAAATAACAGAAATTTTTTTTAGTTTCAGTTTTGGTAATCAAATTGATTTTATCCTATTCGGTAAATAAAGAAAAAAAAACGCTAAGTTGCACAAATCCTTAATCGATTTTTTTTTTAGATTTTAGTTGTTTGACCCTCGTTGCGAGTTTGCAATGGCTTATCAATTTAATTTTATTTTTCAACATAAAATAGAGCTTTGTTGTATTTTGATATTTTAATTAAGTTTTAGTGCGTGTTGCTTTTTTTTTAATTATTTTTCAGCTAATAAACTTTAAAAAAATAGTCTCTTAAAATTCAATAGTTTTGTATCAGATTTTTCTAATTGACACATAGCTTATAAAATGAACTTTTAATCGAACCAATTTCGAAAATCAAAAATTAGATATCAATATCAATTTTTCATTTTAGATAAAAAGAAACAAGGCTTTTGTTTAACTAAAATAAAAATTTAAAGATTTTAAGGGATGTGATGATTAATTTTTGAGCTTTGGGTTAAATTTTGTTTTCAAATTGTTTGTTTATTTTACATTACCGTAGGAGAAAAAAATATTTAATTAAATTTTTTGTTTTAAAAAAAAAAATTCACATCAATAAAATAATTGATATTAATTACGACTCAGTTCATAATGTAGAATTAAAGTTTTGATTTTCTTCTTAGTTATTTTTGATTATTTATCCGGTTTTATTAGTTTACAACAAAGAGAATGTGAGCTTGTGCAGTTACTTCAAAAATAGAATTTTCTAAGTTAATGATTTTAATTTTTGGATAATATTTTTCAGGAAATAATTTTTAACAACAATTCTCAATTAAGTATTAGATTAAATTTTGAATTTTTTTTCTAATTTTATTTTATTTTTAAAACAAATTTGATAAAGTAAAAAATTGATTTTTTTAATAGTAAAAATTAGTAAATAAGTAAAGTAAATTTTTGTTAAATAATGCAGCTCTTTTTTCGTATGTAATTAATTAATGTAATTAAAAGATATTACTAAATTTTTTTTTTAAATCTCATTAAAACTAAAACAAACTAAAAACAAGCTAATTTAAAAATTATTCTAGTAGTTTTTTTAAATTATATTAAATCATGTGACTAACACAATCATGAAAAAATTCTAATTTATTCTCTAAAATTATTTAGAAAGACAAAGCTTTACTTTAATTTACTTTTTTTTTTTACATCACCCTCGCGGTGTTAGCTAAAATAATTTTTTATTATTTTTTTTATTAAAAAAAATAGTTTGGGAGTAAATCCCGGGAACGACTGAATGGCACTTAGCCTTTGTTTGAACCCTCTTTTTTGAGTGTATTATAATATAAAAAAGATTGATAAAATAAGTGATTTAAATAATGTTTAATAATAATAATAAATAGATACTACAAGAGGCTTTAGATAATTTTTCTCTATTCAATGAAGAATTATTTAATTTTTAAATTCGTATAGATGATGGTAATATTTTTAAAAATTATAATTATTATTATTATTTATTTCAAAAAAAAATGACGTCAAATTTGGCAAGACAAAATTTTTTTCCCAGAATTCGAGATATACTTGTTTAAAAAATAAAAAAAAATAATTACATAGAATAGAAAAGATTTTTAATTTGTGTTTATTTGTTGTTTTTTTTATTATAACCGTCCTAGGAGAGAGGTCCACTGCACTCATTACCAGCACCTCTAAAATAAAACAAACAATTCTTCTTCCGGAGGATACGTGGATCCATATCTTCTTATAAGCCTTTCTTAATAACATTACTTAATTAAAGACTACAAATTATTTTCGCAGTAAAAATAATTAAATTCGTAGCAAACAAAATAAAAATAAAAGCAAAAATTTATTATTAAAAGTGGCAAAATAAATTTATCAGTAGTAAAAAAAAATAGTAAATTATTATATCAAATATTTATTAATAAAAAACTTCACACATTACTTAGAAATGTTGTTTAGTGTTATTTTATGGATTTTTTCTAGGACGGCCTCTTTCTCGGAGCTAAATTTGAAGATGTTGTTGGTTGTACAATAGTTTAATTAAATAACATTTTATACATTTAAAGATTAATTAAATTTTTTTTTAGCATTCATTTAGAAACTATTTTTTTACTTTATATCGCTTTTTAGGCGTTTTTTAAATAACAAATATGACCATTTTTTTCAAAGGGTTCCAAATATTAAAATAGTAATCAATTTAGGATCTGATTTATTTATTTTCTAGATAAATTAGAGGAGAACTTAAGGCTGTTCAAAATGTAATTAAGTCCATCTTTTTAGCCCAGAATTAGTAAATAAAATGAATTAAGTAAATTTTTTTTGTTAATAAAATAAGTTTATAGTGTTTAGTTAATACTTAAGTTTTTATGGAAAAACTATTGCTTTGAAATTTAGGGTCTGATAAGTCTAGTGCAAAAAAGCTATGCGTTTCTTTCTCTAAGCATAAACATACAAATACACTATTAATTTGACCATGAACTATAAATTCTATTGCTGTTTGTTTAAATAAAGATAATTTAATTTAGATTGTTTTTAATGCTTTGGGTTTTTTTAATAGTTTATTTAAAATTAAGTTTAAGTAAAAGGGCGTTACAGAAGTTAATAAAGTTTGAAGAGAATTTTGAGCTATCATAATAAGTCAATTACCCATTGGAAGAGCTCGTTTGAGACTTGGTACAGGGGTTTAGAGTTTCTTGAGCTTTCAAAGAATTCACAAAGATTTTTGTTAATATTTAATCTGGATTTTAATTTTTAAGGAATTTATTTATCAAAAAGATTTAAAATTATCACTGCTATATTTTTTTTGACGCATTAATGCGTATATATTTTTTTAATGTTTTTTTTTTCTTCTAAATAAATCTTGAAATATGTTCATACTTAAATTATTCGACTTTTATCTTCTAATCATTAAAAACAAATGGAATATATGCAAATTCTTTAAGAACTTTGTTTATCTCAAATAACTAAAATTTAACCCTAGCAGTGTTTTGACATTGTACTAAATTACGCAATACTTACAAAATGCAATGTTTATACGTGTGTATGTGATTTTTGTCCTAAACGTCAATGCACAGCCAATTCGATGATAAGATTTAATTAATTCAATTTTAAAAAAAAAATAATGTACTTTAAGTAACTGATATGCGATTTTAAATAAATATAAATATTATTTTTAGAAATTGTATATCAACTTATTTTAGATATTAATATTTATCATGAGAAAGCTAAAATTTATTATATCAATATCGAATAGCTATACTCATGACTTTTTGATTTAAATTTCCATTTTTACAAAAAGAACAAAATGAAAAACTAATATTTATAGAATAATTTATCAGGTTCTATTGCATAATTAAAAAAAAGAAAAACTAAAGAAAAACATAGAGCTCATCTGTTTTTGATTGAAATATTTTCTAACTATTTTCAAAGCAAAACGTATGAAGCCAGTTGTGAATATTCATTCAGAAAAAAAAAAAAAAAAACAAAGTCTCTTGTTTTTCAAATACACAAATAGAATTATCAATATTTATCTTTTATGGTTTTTAATTTAGCCAGTTAATTATTAATTCAAATATGATAAAGTACAGTTGTTTATATTTAGTATCTTTAGAACAAGACTAGAAACAAAACAAAAAATCTCTCAGTGTCTATAAATATTTTTATTTAATAAAATTTTATATTAGTTAAAATTTTTTATGTATTAGATTGTCAAATTGAACCCCAAGACCATAATCTTAAGGTCATTTTTAATTGCACACAAAATTAAAAAAATTTGTCATGATGCGGCAATTATTTAATTATGCTTTTGAACTGGGTCATGAAATCGGTGTTTTTTTTTTTCAACATTAAATAGATCATGTCCAAAAATACTCAACTAAGTGCTATGTATCATTTTTTTAATTTACAATTCAAATTTTATTTAATTTGTATGTGATGTAATTTGTAACTCTAAACCTTAAAGTGGATTACCCAAAGTTTAATATGAGCTTAGATAAATTCGGTATTTATAAACCGGGCTATATTATCAAAAAAAATTTTTTTTTTTAATTAAACTGACTGAGATTAGATAACCAAATATGTGTTTGTTTATCTATAATTTATTTTAATCTTATTCAAGATAAGACCAAGGATCAATCATCAGAATTGAGCCATGGGTCTAGATTTATTTAAATAATTTATTTTGGCAAACATACATTAATTATTTTTGAATAAAGCATTATTAGTGTTTATTAATCAATCAGTTTCGTGTGAGGCAATACCATTACACAAGGTTCTTCAGCGCTCTTTCATGTTTCAATTCACTAATTTCCGAAGGCAAAAGTGCTATTTCTGATATTAATCAAACTGCATTCATTAGTTTGTTATTTTGCAGCTAACATAAAAAATTCATTTCCTTATCTATTTGTTTTCTTTTTCGGCAAACAATAGCCAAAATAAATATCCGAGATTATAATTTTGTTTTTGCTTTGAGATTAGCCTAACCGATTTTCCTGTATCATTCTCAAAATGAATAGCCTGCGAGTTTCATTTCAATTCACGGCCCATCTCAGACATACTATCGATTTTTAAATAGCTTTCTAATTTTGTTCAGTTTGAGGTAAAGATTTTTCATCAACAATAAATGCAATAAAATTGATTTTTTTTTTTATTTAATAAAATAAAAATATATATTAAATTGTTTTAATTTTTCTTCGTTTCAAGTTTTGTTAGAGGATTAGAGACAGCTTTCGAAATTAATTAAACAAGAAAATAATATTTGTTTTGTTTCTAAGAGTGTAAATATCAGAGTTAAATGTTAGAAAAATTTTTTGACTTTTTCATCATAGCCTCCATTCACATAATCTAGAGTGTTTTGTTTTTTTTTCTAAGACTTTTGTTCAGCTGATATAAAACATACTGAAAATCGTACTGTCCAGATATATTAAGAATAGCTTTGAAATTAAGTTAATAACTTAATCTAAGATTAATTGTATTTTTTGTTGAGCTTATTTGGCCAGAGCTTTCAAGCTGTTTGCTTAATCTAATTTAGTTTCTAATGTTAGAATAGAAATACCGTGCTGTTCTAATGATTAACACTATCAATACTATTCAATCAGATTGTGATGCCAATGGAGCGCTTCAACATACACAGATGGCATGGCTCTTAATTGTTAATTAAACCCAGCATGTAATAGCAAGAGAAAATGGACTATCTTGAATGCGAATCTTGAGCCAATATTATTCTTAAACTAGCTCCTTAAAGTTAATTAGTGTGATATATCTGTGCAACCTTATCCAATAGATTTAGCTAAATGTTAATTAAAAAATCGATCTTATAAACAATATATGCTTGTTGTGTAATTCTAGTGAAATAATAGTCTTATTAGTTCTATCAATCATCCACTATAGAGCAACAACAAAAAAAAACACTAGTTTTGTTTATAGCATTATATTATATGTTGTAACATTCTATTTGATTACAGGGTATTATATTATTAAACCTTGATTATAGGCCAGTTCAGTCAGGACTCAAGTTGTATAATTATTTAGTTGTTGTTGTTGATGGGAAAAATAAAAATCTTTAACAAAAAATTATTGATTGATTATTTAAATAAAAAAAATTAAGCTATCTTAGGGAATTTATTCAACAGAGTATTTCAATTTTTCATTTTTGATGAAAATTTATTTATCAGTTTAAATTGATGTAATAAATAGGATTTATGGTGTTTGATTATAGGAAGTTAATATGTTCATTTTTTTATATTAGTTTTATATTGTTAGAAAAATCGAGCGATTTTGTTTGACTTAGTCATTCATCTACAAATTTTTTTGAGTCAAATTCAGATATTAATTTATTATCTTAAGGCCAAATAAGATCATGTAAATTTTAATAGATTGAATAAAGTTAAATAGATAAGCAAGAAAAAACTTGAATTTAATTAATTTTTATTTACTATTAATATTTTCGTTTTATAAGATATGTAGGCGGTCAAGTACAAGAGAAATTATTATGACATGATGTATATGTAGTAGTAGTAGTAGTAGTAAATAATAATGCGACCATATTGGGTTAAGCTTCTTCGAAGCTATGGCAGTAAATTAGACTTTTTCTTGAGCCATTTGTCCAGGTTAATTTTGAA